>LOEQ01011354.1:2414-31030 GCA_001685075.1 Bramus lutescens
ATAGATAGATAGATAGATAGATAGATAGATAGACAGACAGACAGATAGATAAGAGGAGAGGTTTAGGAGGGGATGCATGGATATCCTTGGTAAAGGGAAATTCAACAGATTTTGAAAGTGGACTTGGGGCAGGCTGGGAGGGATCAAATGATGGAGGGAGGAATGAAGGGAGGGAGTCCAGGGAGATATGACTGAAATTGGTGTACATTTTGTGGGTGATATGGAAAACTAGCACACTGGAAACTTTCTGAAACCTACACAGTGACCCTAACAAGAATTCCTAATAATGGAGGATATGGAGTCTGAACTAGTTGTCTGCCATAACCAGGACAGGCTCCCTGTGGCGGGACTGAAACACTAACCCAGCCACAAAATCTGTGACCCACAATCTGCCTGCAAAATGTGCTGGAGTAACAGTGGCTCAGAGATTGTGAGATTGTCTAACCAACGACTGCTCTAACCTGAGGCCTTTACTGGTACTGCCTAAATAGTCAGGGCATGGAAGCTGGGTGGCCCAGAGACCTAGGGTAGAACCAAGAATGACTGACAACAATAGCAATGTGTTAATATAACCCCAAAATTTTTGTATAAATTGGGGGAAAATCTATATAGGAGTCTATATAATGACAGTTATTATGAGGCAATTTGAGATGTTTTGCTTAATGATATATGTTTTCAATTATTTATATTGATATGAAAATGTCACATAAAGTCTATTTTAAACTAACTGTAAAATATTTAAAATGATAAATTAAATGTGTTGTTTTAATAATGCTACTATACTAAGAAAACAAATGTAGTTTTTTTTTAATTTAAGGATTCTTAAATTGTACCTTGTGACTGAAATGAGCTGTAAGTAAGCTGCTGATTCTGCCCACAGTCCGATAATCAAGGGCACTTGCGAGTCCGAGCCGTCAGTTCAGCAATCAATAACGACTATCCCTTCAAAGATCCCAAACCACTCAGTCCCTCCCCACCCTTTCCGCCTCCCCCGGTGCTACAGAGCCCTAAGTGCATTTCTGCAAACAAGAGACCATTTGAAAGCCCTAGATGTATGAATTCTCCTGACCTGGACTCTGTTTTCATCCACTAAAGTCATTGTAGGATTTCAGAGTTCCAAATCTTGCTTGTCTCTCAGGCTCTATGTAATGAAAATATTATGGTGAAATCTTTGTTTTCATCCTTTCTAAAGTATATTTTAGTGAGGATGTACAGAAAACAAGTTATTAACCAAAATATTATTTTAATGGAATTTAGGTCACAAGAGGCTGAGTAAAGATTGCTGAAAGCAGGATACTCATGAGCCTCATCTGAAATCATCATTTTTCCCTAATACTCTATGAAACAGCTCTGCTAAATTTTGTTTTAATTATGTATATTCCCACAACAGGAGAACAGATATGTAGAGGAAAGGGCTTATCTCCACCATAAAGCTGTTCACTAAGTCATCTCATAGATCAACACTTGGAATGTTTATGATGCATAAAATTAAGATGGAATGTTATGGTAAAATAGGGCAATTTTATGAGCAATATAAAAATCCAGATCTACCAATGAACATTTAATGTATATTGTAAACAGATGTCACACACAAAATTAACAAAATTATATACTGATGTTTTACTAGAAATGTGCTGTACACACTCCATTCCATTCTCCTCAAACCATTAGCAACAAAACTACTTGAAGCTCAAACATAGATCACTAGTCTTACAACTGTGTACCCACCATATTGCACAGCTGCAGACTTATGAGTGTAGCGGACCCTCTGAAGTCCACCTGGATCCTCCTGGAGGAGTTCAGATATGTATCTCTATCTTATAGCATTACCTTCATTTGCTCTTTGTCATTATCATAAAATTCCAAACGTAGTTGGGCATTAATAAATTATTCCTAAATTCTAATTGTTGTATCACTTGTATATATTCTAATCAGTATGTACTCTAATTTTAAGTATGATCGATTCAGTTTAATTGTGATGGATAACTTTAAAAGGGCAGTTACTTAGTTAAATACAAATATTTTTAGATTTGATAGTTATTAGGTGATGTGAATCTCATATAAATTAGCCTTTCATAAATGATGAGGCATGTTCTTCATTTTCTGTGTTATTTGATTACTGCCATTTTCTTTAATGGATATGATAAACTAAAAGAGAGTCTATGAGTGTTGGTTCATAATTATTAATTTTGTGCTGTTAGCTAACCTTTTATATATTTATTGGACACTTTAATTTTTCTTTACTTTGAAACTTCTGTACCCATTTTCTTCCTGCTTTAATTAGGATTCCTAAATTAAATTGTATTAAAATACTCTGTGCTTTAATGTTAATGCTATGTCTATTGTATATATCTAAAATAAGGCCCAGCTTCTCTTTCAAGTTTTGGAGAATGATTAAAAATTTGAATTTGGAGCCAGGCAGTGGTGGCATATGCCTTTGATCCCAGCACTTGGGGGGTAAAGACAAGCAGAACCCTTGTTGCCAGCCAGGAGAGGCTCAAAAGTTACAGAGAATCCCTGTCTCAAAATATCAAAAAAAATTGAATCCTGTAGCCATATCTGCCTTCTTTATTAATTTAATAGAAGTCATACTTAAACTTTTTATGATAAAATGATGTATATTTTCTTGAAAATTTCAATTCAATTATTTCTATATTATTTTTAAAGTATATGAATATTTTATTATATATCGTATTATTATAATTTTATATATTATAAAAAGAAAGGTAAAAACATTGCTGGCAAGACTACCAGAGATTAATGATTAATAATGTTTCCTCTCAAAAATAAATAATGTTTCCTCAGTCTCTCTTTCCCCTTTCTCACAAATACAGATATTTATAATTTATTTTTCTATTTATATCACACATTAGGATTCAATTTCATCCTAAATTGCACATTAACATGATTGTGTATTGTCATATAAATGTGTATTTTAGAAGTCTGATGGGCATTCCAAGGAAGAACTTCAATTTTTAACTTTAGACTAATACTTTTAGGGTTTTTTATTATACAGAATTTTAAAGAAAATTTAGTCAAATTTAAAAATATAGAAAGGACATTTTACTTGCAATTAACTTCAATGAATAAATTAGCTTGGCAGGGCTACTGCTCTATAATTTTAGCGTATAATTTGCCTTCAAACTATCTTATTTCCATCAATAAACATGTAATGTCTCATAGTACAGTCTTATTTGATGATGGTCAGTAAAATTTTACAGTTATCTTCCCAGCATAACCACTGCCACCTGCTGCAGTTGCCGAGCAGAGTGTACCTCCAAATGGACTGCAAGAATAACATTTGTGCCCATGGTCTCACACACTGCTCTTACCCTCATCTCTACTGTGGAGTGGGTAGGAGGGGTTTCCATTACTTCAAAAAATTTTCTGTCTGTGGGAAGCAAAAAAATAGCTCTTTGAATGCCAAGGCAAGGTGTTTTTACACAATGACAAATAGGGATTTTGTTTTGTTTGTATTTGTTACATCAGCCAGAATCTGCCTTCTACTCCGAAGAGAACATCTTTTTTTTTTTGAGCCTCTAGCAGCAATGCATACCCTTTGAGATCAATTATATTTTCAAAAGCTAATTCTAAGTCATTAGTAAGTATTCTTTTGTATTTTTGTACACAGTGTATGCTTCTGGTCAAAGCTTCCAGCCTCTAGGACATCAGGGAGGATTATACAACAAGTTAAAAACTGGTTTATGCTGGATACTGATCACACACACCTTGAGACTTGAGATTTGAGATTTCAGTGAGTCACTAATAGCCTTTAAAATCACAAATGAATAACACTGACATTTTCAAGATTTGTTCCAATTCTCACTTTTCTCTGAAGACTCCATAAACCATCCTTGAGTCATACACCAACATTCAGCGTCCCTCCCATCTGGAGCTCTGTCAGGGCTGATCAGCTGTCCACCCTCTGTGTGTGTGTAGTCTGTCTCCTTGATTAAACATCACTTCCATGTAAAGGGCAACTGTGCCTTTTCCTTCTCTCATGTCTACTAGCTCAGCATCTTCACAGAGAAAGATCTCAATAAATACTTGTTCAATAAATTCGGCCTTTATTTCCTTCCCATGCTGTTAATTATTAATATTGTTATTCTACTTTCAACAAAGACAGTTAACTGGTGCCATGTTAATGGGACAAAAAGCCAGTTTTTTTTTAAACTGCTAGGAAATTCCACATTTTTGGAATAACTTTACAGAAGCAAAACTTGTATAAAAGTGAAGTATTTTGGAGATAGATGTATATTGATTTCCCTAGATGTCTCTTCACTTATTTATCATGGGGTAAAGGGGGAAAAGTCAGTTAGAAATTGAAAAATTATTTAAGTCCATAAGTTTAGCAATAAAAAGAAAGAAAAAATATGAACCAAGTACAGAAAAAATTCATTTGCAGGACCAACAAGATGCTCAGTAGGCAAAGGCACTTGCCATCAAGTATGAGGACCTGAGTTTGATCCCTGATTCATATGGCAGAAAGAAGGAACTGAGAACCCACTATTGCCAAATTGTCTACTGATATCCACATGACCTGCAGAATTAAAACAATAATAACAAAATTAGTTTTCAAAAAAATAATAAACTTACCTTTTCCAAACATTCAGTGCTTTCCAGAGAAAAACTAAGAACTAAAAATGAGACATTATCGCTAAATGTCTTAATATTAGCCATTAATTAGTACAATTATATCTCCACCACTATATCGCAGTACTGTACATGCTTAATACATTTTAAATTTACCATATCATGTTACCTTAGTTGGCAAATCACTCAAAATGATAAGCACCTAAGTGCCTAATGCAAGCGTAACAGGAGCCAACTGCTTTTCTCTGAAACAGCTTTGCTGCGGCACATCTACCTACAATTAATCCAAACATCAAAATTACATAATGTTTTTGATATATTAACAGGACTTTGCTACTAAGATACAAATTTAAATTTAGGACATATTCATCACTTCATAAAGCTGTGATTTTTAGGAGTTCCATATCCCCTACTATGAGCATTTTATACAATGTAGTAATAAAATGCATGAGTTATTAAATGCATGAGTTCTTTCACTCCACTACAGATATCCATGTAGTAGCATGTTTCAGTGTTCAAGCCATTATTAGAGTTCAATGACTTCTGTGTGTGGCCGCAATGCATTTTGCTTCCCTATGCATTATCTTAATGAATGTTTGATGTTAAAGTTAAATCCATTTGGAAGCTGTCATGAATAATTTTATTTCGAATGATTGCATATATATTTCATTTGTCCTTTATAGATCTAAAAAGTAGGATTACTATATTATATAATACATCTATATTTAATATTTTGAGAAAGTATTAAACTGTATCCCAAAACTCTTGAACCATTTTGTATTCCCAGGAACAATGCCTAAGAAGAGCCATTTCTCTGCATTTATAGCATTTCACATTGCTCACTATTTTTTATGTTGTCATTATAAGAAGAGGTATTTAATTATGGTTTTAGTTTGTAAACCTTTAAGGAATAATATGTTGAACATATTTTCAATCAGAAAGCTAGTTGTTTCACCATTTTACAGAAATGTTTAGTCAACTCTTTTGGTCATACTGCAACATTTTAAGTTTTTTTTTAATGTATTCTGTGCACAAGTCCCTTGTCAAACGAGTGATTGACAAACAGCATAATCTCCTCATTAGTTTCATTAATGCTGTTATTAACATGACAAAAAATATGAGATTCACAAATTCAGATTCACCAATTTTGTCTTTTTGCTTTTAACTGCAGAATTGGGCTTGGGATATTTCTTTTTTGTACCATTGAAAAGAAACATGTATGTTGACTTTTATGGCTAATTGAGGGTCACTTGCACCTCCACACCAGGGCAAACCCCCAGAATCATCCCCCACCTGCCTCAGCTTCTCTAGCCAGCCACTAAGGCTAGCTTCCTACAGGTCTGCTGCTCTAACACCCTCACCCCATCAACTGTACTCTGCAAGCTACAAGTCCCACTCTGCCCTCAAACGCTCCTATCCCTCACCACCTGAAACGAACTCTGAAACACAGGCTGTCAGGATACAGAGAAGACCAAGAGATGAGTGATCACCCACCCAGCAGGGCACCCCACTTTCTAGGCTATCCATACTGGAGCAAAACCCCGCCCCACACCACCTACCTCAGCTTCTCTAGCAAGCTAGCAGGCAGGCACGCTTTCTGCAGATTGGCTGCTCCAACACCTCCACCCCATGCATTGGACACTGCAAGCTGCAAGTCCCACACCGCTCCCAAATGCTCCTATCGCCTGCAAGCTCAGAGGAACTCTAAAACACGGGGCACAACTAAACTGAGAGAACCAAAAGAGGAACTCTGAACCGCAGGCTGTGACGGCACAGAGTAAACCAAGAGAGGACCAAGAGAGCGGGTTAAGGGAGATCTCAGCGTTTCCCTCAGACACAAACAGTGACAGTATAGAGCAGACCAAGAACAGTTGCCAAAGACACAGACAGCAATTGCAAGGATTTGACCAAGAGGCAAAGTCATTATCAGCACCATTCGGAGAAACAGATGAAAAGGCGCCAATACAAGAATTTATTCAACAACTAAAAAAAAAAAAAAAATTGTAACACCTGAGTCCAGAGGTCGTAAAACAGGAAAACCTCATCATCCTAACCCAGAAGAAACAGAAGAAAACAACTTTGAATGAAACTTTATGAGGATTATGGAGACTTTTAAAGATGAATGAACTCACGGAAATTGAGCAATGCTCAACTGAACCACCACTGGTTCAACAAAGAAGAAATTAAGAAATTAAACACTTCCTAAAATTCAATGGAAATGAAGGCACAATGTACCCAAACCTATGAGGCACTATGAAAGCAGTGCTAAGAGGAAAGTTCATAGCGCTAAGCGCCTACATAAAGAAAGTGAAGCAATCTCACACAAGAGACTTAACAGCACACATGAAAGCTCTAGAGCAAAAATAAACAGACTCACCAAGAAGGAGCAGATGGAAAGAAATAGTCCAATTGATAGTTAAAAGAATCAATAAAACAAAAAGCTGATTCTTTGAAATAATCAACAAGATAGACAAACCCTTGTCCAAAATAATCATAAGGCAGTGAGAGAACATCTAAATTAGTAAAATAAGAAATGAAAAGGAGGACGTAACAACAGACACTGAAGAAATCTAGAGAATCATTAGGTCACACTATGAAAACCTGTACTTCAAAAATTGGAAAATATAAAAGAAAAGGGCAATTTTTCTGGATAGGAACCACATATCAAAAGCAAATCAAGACCAGGTGAACAATTTAAACAGACATATATCCTGCAAGAAAAGACAGTCATCAAAAGCCTCCCAATCAAATAAAGGTCAGGGAAGTATGGTTTCAGTGCAGAATTCTATCAGAATTTCAAAGTATAGCTAACACCTATATTCCTCAAAATGTTCCACATAATAGAAACAGAAAGAACATTGCCAACACTTTTTGTGAGTCTACCATTACCCTGATACGGATACCACACGACTCAATAAAGAAAGAGGATTACAAACCAATCTCCCTCATAAATACTGATGCAAAAATACTTAATAAAATGCTGTCAAGCTGAATCTAAGAACACATAAAAAAATCATCCACCATGATCAAGTCAGCTTCATCTCAGAGATCCAGGGATGGTACAATATACAAAAATCTATCAATGTAATTCATCATATAAATAAAATGAAAGAAAAATATGATCATCTCATTAGATGCTGAAAAAGCATTTGACAAAATCCAACACCCCTTCATGATAAAGGTCTTGGAGAGATCAGAGATACAAGGGACATATAGAAATATAATAAAAGCAATATACAGCAAGCTGACCACTAACATCAAACTAAAAGGAGAGAAACTCAATACAATTACACTAAAATCAGGAAGAAGACAAGGCTATCCACTCTCTCCACATCTCTTTTACATAGATCTTCAAGTTCTGGCTAGAGCAATAAGACACCAAAGGGACATCAAGGGCATACAAATTAGAAAGGAAGAAGTCAAACTTTCCATATTTGCAGATGATATGATCATAAACGTAACTGATCCCAAAAGCTCTACCAGAGAACTCTTACAGGTGATAAATACCTTAAGTGATATTGCCAAAAATTCCTCTACAGTAATGGAACTTCTGGAGGCATCACCTTCCCTGACATCAAGCTCTATTATAGAGCTACAGTAATGAAAACAGTTTAGTATTGGCATAAAAACAGACAGTTTGCCCAATGGAATCAAATCAAAGACCTGGATATTTATCAACAAAGCTATGAACACCCGATTTTTGACAAAGAAGCTAAAATTGTACAATGGATAAACGCTGGTGGAACTGGATGTTAACATGTAGAAGAATGAAAATAGATCCATATATATCCTCATGTACAAAACTCAAGTCCAAATGGAATAAAGACCTCAGTATAAATCTGACCACACTGAACCTGATAGAAGAGAAAGTGGGAAGTAGCCTTCACTAAATGAACAGGAGAACATTTCCTAAATATAACCCCAGTAGCACAGACACTGATAGTAACAATAAATAAATGGTACCTCCTGAAACTGAGAAGTTTCTGTAAAGCATAGGACACAATCAATAATACAAAAAGGTAGGCTTCTGAGTTGGAAAAGATCTTCATCAACCCCACATCAAACAGAGGACTGATCTCCAGAATATATAAAGAACTCAAGAAATTAGACATCAAAATTCCAAATAATCCAATTAAAAATGGGATACAGATCTAAACAGAGAATTCTCAACAGAAGAATCTCTCAAGTGGCTGAACGACACTTGAAGAAATGTTCAACATCCTTAGCCACCAGGGAAATGCAAATCAAAACAATTCTGAGAAACCATCTTACAACAGTCAGAATGGCTAAGATCAAAAACACAAATGATGGCTTATGCTGGATAGATGGCTTATCCTGCATTGCTGGTAGGAATGCAAATTTGCACAAACACTCTGGAAATCAGTATGGTATTTTCTCAGAAAATTGGAAATCAACCTACCTCAGGACCCAGCAATACCACTATTAGGCATATACCCAAAGGATGCCCAATCATATTAGAAGGACATTTGTTCAACTATGTTCATGACAGAATTATTTAGTAATAGCCAGAACCTGGAAACAACAGTGATGACCCTCAACCAAAGAATGGCAGTACATTTACACAATGGAGTACTAACAGTGGTTAAAAAAAATCTTGAAATTTGCATGCAAATGGTTGGAACTAGAAAAAAAAAATCCTCTGTCAGGTAATCCAATCCCAGAAACATGAACATGATATGTACTCACTCATGAGTATATACTAGCTGTAAAACAAAGAATAATGAGACTACAGGACCCCAGAGAAGCTAAGTAACATGGTGAACCCTAAGAGAAACATATATAGATCTCAGTGGGAAGGGGAAATAGACAAAACCTCCTGAGAAAATTCATAGCATGGAGATGGGGTGTAGAACTGAGGACAAAAGGAGAGGAAGAGGGAAGAAGGGGAGAGGAAAGGAGAACTTGAGGGAATGGCATAGTCGAGATGTAGGAAGAACAGAGATGTGAGGAAGGAAAAGGATATGTTGATTGAGGGAATCATTATGGGGCTAACAAGAAACCTGGCACTAAAAAAATTCCCAGGAATCCACAAGGATGACCCCAAGTAAGACCCTAAGCAAGAGTGGAGAGGGTACCCAAAATGGCTTTGCCCTATAGTCAGATTGATGACTGTCTTAAATGTCACCATAGAACCTTCATTCAGAACCTGATGGAGATGGGCAGAGACCCACAGCAGAGCACTGGGCTGAGTTCCCAAAGTCCAACTGAAGATTAAGGGAGTTAGAATATGAGCAAAGAGGTCAAGAGCATCTTGGGGTCACCCACTGAAACAGCTTACATGATCTAATAGGACCTTATCAACTCTGACTGGACAGGGAAAGATCCAGCATAAGACCTAGCTAGTCCCTCTGAATGTGGGTGACAGTTGTATGGCTTGGGCAGAATGCTGGGCCACTGGCAGTGGCACCAGGATTTGTTCCTGATGCTTGTACTCTTTTTTCGATCTCATTGTCTTTGGATGGAAACCTTGCTCCGCCTGGATATAGTGAGGAGGGCCTTGGTCCTTCCTTGGAGTAATGTGCCTTGCCCTCTCTGGGGAATGGATAGGGATGGGGTATAAGATAGAGAAAATGAGAGGAGGAGAGGGAGTGGGAACTGGGATTGGTATTTAAAATAAAAAGATAGTTTTTATAAAAATAAAATAAATAATAAAAACATAAAGAATATTCCCATCTTAATGTGAGTTGTTTGATCTATAAACAGATTTCTTGACTTATGTAGAACTTAAATATTTATCAACAGTCTTTTCCAGTTTGCAGTGTAAAATTTTCTTGACATTTATTAAAATTTATTCCCTTTTTTATTGTTCTTGGTGTTTCTGTAAATGGGTTAGAGTCTTATTTTAAACATCTGCTTCTTTATTGAAAAGTATGTATAAATACAACTGATTTTGGTAATACTCATATTTTACCACAATTGTCAGTTTTAATTATATATTTGGAAATGTAGATCCCTTGGGATTTTCTGTCTACAAGTTTGTATCACCTGTGTGGATAGCGTTTTACTTCTTCTATTACCACATGATGCCTTTCATTTTCTTTTGCATGCTTTTTATTATGTCTTTCTCCTCAAACACTATGTGTTTTATTGTATTGATAAGGATTCCACTTTGATAAGACACTAAAGGTCAACTATTTACAACCAATCAGCAAAAGTCCTCTAAATTTAGAAACAGTTGTACTCAGCTATATCAAAACATACCACAGATATGAAAAATATTTGCAAACTTGACAAAAAATAAAGATCTTAACTTTAACAAATTCCAACTACTAGATATGCAACCTAAGGGGAAAAAAACTTGAGTTAAATGCCACATATAAAAAAGATAGGTTCAAACTAGTCCCTCTGAATGTGGTTGACAAATGCATGACTTGGGCAGGCTGCGGAGTTACTGGCAGAGGCACCAGGATTTATCCCTACTGCTTGTACGGTCTTTTGGGGAACCTATTTTCTTTGGATGGATACCTTGCTCAGCCTGGGAGGGCCTTGAACCTTCCCCAAAGCAATGTGCCTTACCCTCTCTGAGGAGTGGATGGGGGGTAGGTTGTGGAGCGAGATAAGTGGAGAGAATGGGAGGAGGGGAGGGAGTAGGAACTTGGATTGGTATGTATAATAAAAAAGTTTGTTTTCTTTTTTAAAAAATTAAGAAGATATAAATGATAATTCTTTGTATAATTAAATTCATCTAACCTCAGAAAAGCAAGTAAAAGCTATAATGGAATACATTTCTTAAGGATTTATTTTTATTATTTTCATTTATGTGTAAGAGTGTGAATGAATGCCACACATGTTTGGGTACCATGCAGCAGAAGAGGGCATTAGATCCCACAGAACTGATGAGATGTGTTGTAAAATTCATGATATTGACAAATATTTATATTATCAGATGACAGACAGATAGATAATGAGATAGATAGATAGATAGATAGATAGATAGATAGATAGATAGATAGATCAAATAGATAGATAAATAGACAAGCTTTAAGAGAAAGCACTAAAGGTTGAATTGTGATTTTTTGCAAAACTCTGGAAAATGATACAACACCAGAAGTCCAAGAACAGGTTTGTCTTGATTATAACCTCCAGATGTCAAAATAGCCTGAGAAATTGTTTCCTGAAAAAAGCAAGCAAGAAAAATCAACAGGATAACAACAAGAAAAAAGATGAAGAGCAATCCTAGTATATTTGTAGATAGAAAAGATAAATACATATTTTGCTTTTTGAATAATTGTATACACATATAGCAAAAATAAAATTAACTCAGTGCTCAACTGTGGAGTGATTTTTAATTATTATGTTAAAGAAAATGTGTAAATCACAGAATAATAAGTAATGCAACTACAAAATATTTTCAAAAAGTAAATTAAAGTATATTATTTAAAGATGCATATATATCTTACAAAATAACATTAAAACCAGGGAATGATAAACACAAACTTCAAGAAAATTGCTAGAAACATCAGTATTGTTCCATTTTTTAGTGACTTTAGATTTTGCTCATGTAAATAATTAAAGAACTTATTTTAACATCATATAACTTTGTGACTCCTGGTATAAATTTTTACATGAAGCATTTTATCATTTATTCAGAGAAATTAATAAAAATATACCTCAATTTTAATAGCAAAAATTTTGACTATAAATTCGCCATAAAAAAAAACATCCTCATAGCCAGTGAGATTTGGGGAATATCAGCCTCCTCAGCCCACACTAGTGCAGGAGTGGAGCATCATCATGGTACCTCACATGCCACCATCAAAGTTTAACATCTAAGACAGAAGAAAATCCACAGAAAATATCGTGTACAATACTTCAGTCTTTCCTGTCTCTCACCCACTGTTTTGAGTTGAAATAAAAGTTACACTTGTAAAAGTAATTGAACAAAAGAAAAAAATGTTGGCATTCAAGGCATTCCTGGTTTGGAAAATTTGAGCAAACTTTTGGTCCACTTCTTTTTCTTTCTTTCTTTTCCTTTTCTTTTTGGTTTTTCAAGACACGTGTGTGTGTGTGTGTGTGTGTGTGTGTGTGTGTGTGTTTGTGTGTGTGTGTAGCCCTCACTGTCCTAGAAGTCGCTCTGTAGACCAGGCTGCTCTCAAACTCACAGAGAGTCACCTGTCTCTGCCTCCTGAGTGTTTGAATTAAAGTAATTGTCACCATCACCCAGTATGGAGAGATGGCTCAGACATTACGATTTGGCTCCCAACCAAAACTTATTTTTCTAATTCTATCCTAGTTTCTTTTATATTACTGGGTTAAAACACTCAGGCTCATGTTACCTGCTAACCCCATAATGGCTCCCTCAATCAAAATATCTTTCCTTCCTTTCATCTCTGTCCTTCCTCCATCTCGACTATCCTGTTCCCTCAAGTTCTCCTTCCCTCTCTTCTTCTCCCCTTCTCTTTTCCTTCTGCCCTTCCTTCTCCCATCATCCCCATTCTCCCTATTTTGTCAGGTGATCTTGTCTATCCAGACCCAGAAAGAAGAACATGGTGAGTAACTCACTCATAAGTGGATACTAGTTGTAAAGCAAAGGATAATGAAGCTCTAGTCCATCACCCTAGAGAAGCTAAGTAACAAGGTGAACCCTAAGAAAAACATATATAGATCCACCTAGACAAGGAAAAGTAGACAAGAAGAGACAGTTTCTTAAGCACGCCTGTTTGCCATTTCCAAGTACAAACAGCACCTTGTCACTTGAACTTATCCCCTTTATGCAATTTTGTCAATTTCAATATTTATAACTACACAGAATTCTATTTTTATCTCTTCTCCCCAAAGCCATGTAGTTTTGCTGTTGCTCTAATTAACAGTGTTTCTGCTACTATTCTCCCCAAACTCTGCAGTGTGTGTTGTGTGTTCCTGTTACGTAGTGTGCATAAGCATACATTGAGCTTTGCTATGTACTTTATGTTCATGCTGCCTATATGTTAGATCCTTCATTAAAGAGCATTCCAACTTGAGAGCCAAGATCAGTGTTTGACAGCGGAAGCTTCCTGTTCGACTTTCAGGAACATTGCTCTGTGACCACATAAATTTATTTCCATCTCCTACAAAAAGCTTGATAAAGCTGTCTTTTAGAAGTCCACATTCAGGGAAACAGAGTTCCCACTAGATACTACTCAAGAGGTTTAGATGCAGCACTGTGTACTTTTCACAGACTACTGGTCATCACCACCAATGGTGTCTGGGATAATCCCAGGAGCTAGAAAATGTAGAAAAACTCATGAAGCAATTGGTAAGCACTCTGCTTCAGGCAGCAAGATAGTCTCAATTTCTCAATAAACTTAATTTGTTATATAACGCCCTCTTTCTCCCCTCAGCAATATTCCTTATAATCTGTAATGTGTTTTTTACACCTGCAAAGCTGATGTTACAGTAGGTAGTTGTCAGTTGGAGCTCGCTAGTATACAAAGTCAAGAGGCCTCTCTGGAGCTGAACGTGCAACTTTAGTTTCATAAGAACTCTACTTTACTGCCATTGAAATTACATTAGGGAAATCAGTATGGTATCTGGGGCTAGCAGTGTTGTGTTCATTACAATTGAAAGAAAGAATTTGAAAGGAATTTCCATATAAATTTAAATATTATATAGTTTAATATTATGCTGCCCTCAAGCTTAAAATCTATTTTATGTGTATGAATTTTAAGAGAAAATGATCAGATAGCCTCCATGCACACAGAGAAGCACCATAATAAAACCTATGAATAAAATTCAAAGACAATCTCTGTTTTGAAAGTCAAAAGCTCTTAAGTTTTGTAACATTCTATGAATCAATAAGTGATAGGATAAGATGTTGACTTAGCCTAAGGATGTACTACAAAGACACAGTGTAAAGTTAAAATATAATTTTAGATATTAATAAATTTTAATTTACTGTTTTGGTGTGACATTAAGGAATCCATATGCATTTAAAATATGCATATATTTTTGAAGAAGTACTTACATTACAAGGGCTCTGATATTGAAAATTCAATTTAACTATCAACAAATTAATTAGCAAATTTCTCGTGCCTGTTATGCAGACTAGCTTCTAAAATACAGTCTTCAAATAGCTATGGTATGCACATCAAAGAGACTACCTTCAAAGTATTTTAGTCTTTAACAAGAAAAAAAGCATTTCATCCATCATTTTACTTTCATATAGATGTTTACAAAACTATAGAAGTCCACATGTAGGTGAAGACCAGATGTTAAGAGCATTAGGGATTCTGTCTGGTTCATTAAAAAGATACTCCATTTTTAATGCAATTTATATTTTGTAGCTAAATGCATAAAAGTCATTTTTTTCTTTCAGACCTAGACTTCACATTTTTTCCATTTCAAACTTCAAAGATTAAAATGACACTTAAGAGTATGCTATTTCAATTATGTGTTCCTTAATATTAGACCAGCATTCTGTGAACCTTGGAGGGAGTTATTATCCCTAAGAAAGGAAATTATGCAGTTTGGAGTAAAATATTTAAGTGAGTCTGCAAAATATAATCAAATATAATCCCCAACTGCACTTATTACAAAACTGCTTACAATAAAGTTGGGCAATATTTTGATCATTAGAGTGGATGTTCAAGAGTGTTTGGTGATTCTTCGTGGGAAAAGTAATTTTACATACAAGCTCCCAATACGAATGCATATTCTGAAGAAAAACATCTCTAGAACTTGGTTCCAAATGCCTGTTTAGAAATTATTGCACAAGGAGAGCACAAGGTAAAACTCTTTAGCCCAGTTAAGCAGAGAAGGAAGAAGGAAGTCCTCCTGAGGCTCATTGCTGGTTTTGCCTTTGGCAATGAGAAGGAATTACAAGAGCAGAGCTTTCTGCTGAATTCATAGTCAGACCACTCCACCTTGGAAAAGGCTTGGGGCATGGGAGGAAGCAGGTACCTGGGCATGGGGGACAAGAACCATTGTGGTCACTTTCTTCTCTCTTCTAGATGCTAAGAGCTAGTCCAGGAATCCTGCCAGTAGTGATTCTGACAGGCAGAACTTTTAGCCATTTTTTCTTAGGATGTCATATCTGATGACTGCTTGGCTTCACTAAAGGTTTGTTTCTCGCCCACTGCTTCTGGTGGTTTGGATTTCTGTGAATGACAACGGGAAAATTATAGTAGATTCAAAAAATTGTACTTTATGTCTTTATGCCCCCCCCCATCTGAATTTCCTTGAAGACAGAGTCACAGGAAAGGGCTTTGGAATCAAGTGGATGTTATCCTAGAAAGGTGGTGCTGAGGGAGCCTAGCAACAGGAAAACCCATCCCAAAACAAAGAAATGGCTGTACCGCTCTTCAGGTTTCCACATTGATCTTGTAGAACTAATACTATAATATTTCTAAAATATCGTCAGAACTTGCAGCCGAGGTACCACAGGGAAGAGCATTTTAATGGCTGTTGTCCCCTATTTGCCAAGAGCAGCAGGTATAGACATTCTACTCCCTTTCATCTCTACAGGAGTGCCCACAGCACTCCTTTAAAACATCAAAGTTGGGGCCTCAAGAGTATCAAGAGAGAGAGACAAAGTCTGTTCTTGAGGAGAGACTGTCAAGAGCTTACTTTGCCAGAAATGTAGACACACACATTTGAGTCTTTCCACAAAGTTGGAATTTAGGGAATAGCAAGGAATTCACAAGATATGTTGTATTGTTCGCTGCAATTTGACAAGTAGTCAAAATTTTCTTGATACTTACTATTGAGAGGCACATGATTAGAATCTGACTACAAATATTAATTCAAAAGTCACATATTACATAATACACAGTAAATATTATCTCTCTATACCTACATATGTATATATACATGTGTATGTATATACATATATAGAGAGATATATTATCAATATATGCAGATTACAGAATGACCATATAAGAGTTGAAGATGCTGTAGCAGAGTCCAAAGAGCTAAAAAAAACATATCTCGCTGGAGGCAGAAACCAGTGAAAGACATATAGAATCTATGGAGGGAGAGGTAAGGACAATAAGCCTTACTGGAGAGTTACTGCTTGAAGATACAGTCAGAGAGCCAAACCACAGTATCAATGGTTTGAGCCAAGTCACTGGCTTGACAAACTGCAAAAATGAAGTTACAGATAACGGAGGGAAGTCAGATCTAGAGGATGAACATGCTATCTGAGCGTTTCTGTCAACCACAGAGAATGAGCTGAGATGAAACTCCTGAGGACACTGGAAATCTGCCTGTTAATTAACCAAACTTAATACAAGGAGAGGTGCTTAGTCTTACTGTAACTTGATGTGACATGTTTTGTTGATATCCATGTGAGGCCTGCCCCTTTCTGAGTAGAAATGGAGGGAGAGAGGAGAAAGGAGGTCTTTGGGGGAGGGACTGGCAGCAGGGAGGGAAACGTGTGGTTGGAATGAAAAATAAATAAATATTTAAAAAACAAACATCAGAATTGGACAAGACAAAGGAAAAGAGCCTAAGAGAGGGCACATGTAACAGAGACCCACCTGTTCACACACTCAGGAATCAAAAAAAAAGGCAGAAACAACAATAACAGAAAAATACCACTCAACTATAAACCATAATGTCTAGGCAAAGGACATGGAACAGACCTGTGCATGCCTTGTGCATACTGCCTCAGTCTCTGTGGGTTCATGTGAGCTTTTATCCTGCTGATTTAGAAAGCCTTGTTTGTTTGGTATCCTCCATCCCTTCTGTCTCCTACACTCTTTGTATGTATTCTCTGATAGATTCCTAATCCATGAGGGAAGGAAATTGATGGAGATGAGGCTATGTGTTCTAAGATCTCTCAGTCTCTGCATAATTCCTGGCTATGAATGTATGTTGTGAATGTATTCCCATCTGCTTCAGGAGAAAGCTTATTTGATGATATCTGAACAAGGCATTGATTTGAGTACAGTAGAATATCATTTTATTGCTGTTTTTTTTTTAAATTTTGAACAGTAGTATTTGGTTTTACCTTAGGTCCCTGGGCTATCTAGTCTCTGGTTCTTTTTCACCAATGCAGGGTCAGGTATTGGTTTCATCTTGTGAAGTGAGCCTTCAGTCAAATCAGATATCAGTCAATTGCTCCTAAAAGCTTTGTGCCACCATGGCATAAGCATGCCTTGTAGAGAGGAAGCCGTTGCAAATCAAAGCATTTGTGGATAAGTTGATGTTTACATTTCTCCTTTGGTAGTATGCTTGGTACCTTCCTATACCAAATCCTGCTAGAATACAGGAAGAAAAGCTCTATATAGGCACCAGATGCCCTTCTCCATGCTAAATGCCTAGTATTAGTATTGCCGTCAGCAATGGGACCTTGCTGTCAGTTTGTAAAGTGTATCCTATAGTCTTGGGAATACCCTTTATTGTTTGGGGGTTTCCATAGGAAATAGGTAGGCTAACTGAACATCTTCACCTATCCCTCTTTTCTCCCAAATCCAGTCCTTTAGTTGCAACCCTAGCTTTGCAGTAGAGCACATGAAGGCCTCCTTCCCTTCTCTACTCATGTTCAGTGGATAACATAAATATTTCTTTCCCAACTGCTTTCCCCAGCTCTTTATCCTGAATGATGCCAACTCCAGTAGGCATTTCAAGAGAACCAATGGTCCACTTGAGCCAGGCAAGCAGGTATGAAAACTGCAGATCTTCATCTCTCCCTCAATTCCTCCACATCCATCACCCAACTCTTTTAATAGACCATTGCTTGCAGTCTCTTGTCACTCTCAATCCTCATTCCTAGCATATACTGCTGTAATACTCTGCTTTCATTCCTCCTAGAGAACACCATAGTCCCCTCTTATCCCATCCCCATTGCTGTCAGCTCCCAAAATATAGAAACAAATTTTACCTGTAACCCCCATTATCTACATCTATCAGGATCCCAGAATTTCCTGTTATGCAACATACAGCCACAGCACTTTTCTAAGAACAAGAAACCAAGGAAAAAGCACCTATACAACTAAACAAGACCAATTATCAGCACCTAGCATTATAACCTTCCAAACCCAGGGGCCTAGATGTCAAAATAATAATGCAATTATAGCCAGAAAATTATGTCTCCACCAGTGCTCTGAATTCTTACCGCAGTTGACCCAGAATATTGCAACATAGCTGAAGCACAAGGAAAATATCCTAAAACAGCCTTTATGAAGAACTTAGAGGTTCTTAAAGGAAAAATCAGTAAAGACCTTAAAGAAATCTATGAAAACAAAAGAGAGTGGATATAAAACATCAAGTAAACAGAACTAGAAATTGTAGTCCTATAACATATAACACACTAAATAAACAGAAAAATACTAAAAGTTTAAAGAGAAAAAGACCAAGTAACATATGAAGGCAAATCAATTAATAGGACCCAATTTCTCAATGGAGACTCTGAAAGCAAGAAGGGCCTGGACAGTTGTTCTACTGACTCTTTACAAGAGCACAGAGGGCAGCCTAGACTACTCAACTACTATACTCAACAAAACTTTCAATCACAATAGATGGATGGTATAGGATATTCCATAATAAAACCAGTTTAAGCAATATCTATCTAAAATTCCAGCCCTAAAAATGGTGCTAGAAGGAAAATTCCAACCTAAAGAGGTTAACCATACCCAAGAAAATACAGGTCATAAATAATCCCAGATCAGCAAATCAAGAGGACACACACACACACACACACACACACACACATTACATGCATACATGCACAAACAACAACAAAATAATAGAAAATAACAAACACTGTTCATTGATATCTCTCAACATCAATGGTCCAAATTATCGAGAAAAAGTTGCAGACTAACAATGGCTAAAAAAACAGGATCCATACTGTTGCATACAAGAAACATACCTTAACATCATGGATAGATATTACCTCAGGGTAAAAGTATGTAAAAATATATTCCAAGAAAATGAACCTAAGAAACAAGATGATGTAGTCATTTTAATAGCTGACAAAAAAGATCAAACAAAAACTCCTCAGAGAAGATAGGGAAGGATACTACATAATCATCAAGGAGAAAATCCCCAGAATGGATATTGAATTTCTTTACATCTATCCACTGAACACAGGGGCACTTTCATCAAAGAAACACTCTACAGGTTCAATCACATATTGACCATCACACACTGATGGGGAAGACTTAGAAATTCTTCTATCCTACAGATAGGTCATTCAACCAGACAAAAACTAAACAAAAAAAAATGCTGATATTAGCTGACATTACAAACCAAATGAACATAATAGATATTTAGCAAATATTTCACTCAAATACAATAATAGAAATATATATCTTTATCTCAACACCTCATGTTACTTTCTACTGGATTAACCACATAATTGGTCACAAAGCAAGTGTCACAAGAAAATATCAATATGATCCTGTATCCTTTCTGATCACCATTAATTAAAGATGATGGATATTAACAATAGAAAACCTCATTTATGTTTTGACTGAAGCTTTCAATGTGTCTTTTGGGATGCCATGGCAGGGTTTTCTGGGAGAAATGGGGAGGCAGAATTATAACTAAACTACAATCTCAAAAATAAACTTAAAAAGTAATAAAAATGTTTCTGGCCCTAACAACTAAATTGGTGTTTGAAGTTGCTAGTTGCAATGAAACACACACAGTGTGGGGGAAGGGGCAATAATCACAACCATTGTAATTTAAACCGAGAATTTTCTTGGGTTTGTTAAAAGGTACAGAGCCAGTTTGTGAAAGTTCCATTTTTTAACTCTGAAATCTGTGCACTATTATCATGAACTATGACTACATAATTGAATGAAGGATAAATTGACTATTCAGATATCAGCAAACTGAAACTCCATGCCAATTGAAATATCATAATATCATGCTCAGAGCCATAGCCAAATTATTCATGTTTTTTGCAAATAGAGCCTGGTGGTAGGATCTGGACTTAAAAGTCTACAATCTTGACATCTTACTGATTCCTCTACTCTTTTTATGGATAAGTGGCTTTGCTTAAGAAGTTTAGGATGTGTGTATTACTAGTAAATTTATTAAAATAGTATCAATCATCTTGACTTTAGGGAAAAAAGGTCTTAAAAAGCAACAGAAAACTCCAATATTACAAACAGTCATTGCTATTCTGCGTTTTCTATATTTGTTACACATTGAATGTTTCCCTAAAAATTTTCTGTTGAAAGATGATGTGGGATTTCCCTCTGTATGCTGTGATTACCATAAATTAGAAAGGAACTGATTTGGGCCTATAGCAGAGCTATAGGGGAACAGAGCTAGGTGGAGAAAACTAAACTGAATTCTGAGAAAAAGAAGGGTGGAGCCGGAAGAAGCCATGTAGCCCTGTTATAGACAGATGCCAGAAGTTCAGACAGTAAGCCATAGCCACATGACAATGCACAGATTAATGGAGATGAGTTAAATTAATATGTAAGAGTTAGCCAATAAGAAGATAGAGCTAATGGGCCAAGCAGTAATTTAATTAATATAATTTCTGTGTGATAATTTTGGGTCTAAGCTAGCCAGGTGGCCAGGAACCAGAAAGCAGCCTGCCACTATAGAAAGATGTATTGAACACTTCACTACTTAATAGTCTGAATATAAGAAGCAAGAAAAAAGAGCAACATTGAGGCTTACATAGGATACTTAAAGAGACAGACATGCAATTTTGATTAACTGATCTAAATCAAATAAAGCAAAAGCATTTACATGATTGTCACTCTTTTTTAAACTTTTACTCTCATTTAGTTTGTGTTTGGTGTGTGTGTGCAATAGAGAAAGTGAGAAATAATTGTGTATAATGGTACCTCAGTATAGGTCAGAGGGTTATTCTCCTCCCACTATTCGGGTGCCAAGTATTGACTATAGGCTGTCTGGCTTGATGGTAAAGAAGTTTAGCAGTGAAATTATCTGATAAGTCCATTTAATGACATTTAAATCATTTAGCATGATGTGAACTTTTTAAAAATCAATATTTAACAGCTGAATATTAAGAACTAATCAATATTGAGTATCTAAGTTGAACAGAAAAATTAATGAAGAACTGTAGTCTCAAAATCAGCCAAGAATGAACTATAAATTATTAGGATATGGAGGATATTTTGGACTCTGATTTTCTAAGGCAGATCTTGATAGAGAACCTGACATAAACAAAGGTAGTAGTGGTGATGGTGGTATTGGTTATAGTGGCAGTGATTTACCTGATCCTAAATATTCCAGATGTCTATAAACAATAGTCAAAGAGAAAGAACATGTTGAAGAGGTCAAAGATACTGAACACCAGCAAGCAAAGAGAGGCTCTATGAAAAAACAGCAGCACATTAATAGTAATATCTATTGTGTATTAAAACCAGTGCTTCATGATTCATATACAAGTTTATTTCTACAGAAAGTGTTAATGTAATAATATACCATGGACACAGTACATACATTTTTTTGTATTACAATTTTCAAAAAGATGTGTTAAGTAGTTAGGGCATGCTTGTTTTCAGAAACCAACACTTAAACTTTTATGTTAGTGATGAAATATGTGACTGAAAAGAAAGATTTAAGAAAGTAAGAACTAAATTCAATATTCAATGTCCAAAACAAAACATAGAATTCCATAACACTTCCTTATTAAGAATATTCAGTTAACAATCAGTCTAATTTAGCTCTCCATCAGTAAAATACAAGCCTTTTTATGGGATGGCCTTCTGTGTATATGTTGCTTTTATTGGATAATGTATAAAACTGCTTTTACCTATGGCAAAACAGAATATAGCCAGGCTGGAAGAGATACATATAGAGAGAGTAGGTGGAGTCAACGAGACTCCATGTAGCTGCCAAAGGAGGCAGTTGCCGTGGAGTTTCCCAAGAAGCAAGAGGTAACAAACCATAAGCCTTGTTTGTGGTAAAATATAAAATAATAGAAATGGGTTAATTTAAGATGTACGAACTCGTCAATAAGAAGACTGTGCTAACAGACCAAACAGTATCGTAATTAGTATAGTTTTGGTCTTATTATTCAGGTCTGGAAGGCTGAGAAACAAACAAGCAGTCTCCATTTACAAAATGGTACCCACAGTCTGGGCCACAGAATCATTTAAGACTTAAAGAAAAGCTTAATAAAAAAATTGCTTCTAGATCCACAAAAATGGGAATCAATTGGAGCTTCTTGGTAGCATTTTTTTTCAGATAGGCTCTGTTTGCTGGTGGTGAACAGAGGCATGGGTCCTATAAAAGACAACTTCCTGACTCAACATTAGCAGCAAAAACTGCATAGCTTCTTAAAAAAAAAAACAGCTTCCTGGTTCATAATGGCTCTAATGGCTCTTTTTCTTTTGGGAGGTCTGGCTATGGAACTTACAAATGGGTTTTGTGAGCAGAGTGCTACAACTTGCTTATTGGCAACATAATGCCACTGCATCCCAGAAGCAAGGATGGTAAGCATGGCCTGCATTGTCAGTGTCCATGTTGGACAGAGCAGAGTCAACAAGCAGGGCCACGGAGTTGGTCCTAGCCACTCAACTTAGCATTTCTTTTAAAAGGCACTTCTAGTCAGGAACTGATTATAGATACACAATACAGACAGATTCGAACAAAAGTGAAACTCTGAATTGTTCACAGTATGTTTTAAAAATGTGCATAGGTTTGGGAGAGAGAGGAAAATAGTAGATTAAAGGATTAAAGATAATAAAATAGACATCAAAAAGTAGTAGAGTTTTAAAAATAAGCCATGTAACGATTAAAAATACACAGAGAGTCTGGATTATGTATATATTATTCTATATTATTTGAATTTCTTGACTGCAGAGAGAGATTTGATTATGGGGCTGCTAAGCTAAATCAACAAATATACTTTAAAGGTACTTTGACTTCAAAATTTGAGTCTAAGGATATGTTACTTTGGAGAAGAGGTTCTGCTTTTGTTTCCACAGAGGATGGGAACCTGTGGGTTCCTTCCAGACTATTGTGGTTTAATGCAGCAAGACCCACCCAAAAGGTCTCCATGAACCCTAAAAATACTTTGCCCAACAGACAGCAGGAAGCAGTTTGGAGAAAACTACATTCAATTCCCAAAATGATTGCTTATAAATGGCTGTTTACATTTGAAGAGGGATATGATATAGAAATTAATACTTTGTATTGGTGTGGTTCTTGGTCTATTAATACAAATTTCAGGACAATTTTGTGATATATATGTATATATACACTCTTGTTTAAGGTATTATGAGTTTATGCAGCTCATTTAAAAATGCAATGTATAATTTAAAATTACAGATTAATAGTCATTTATAATAGCAAAACTTGTAGTCTTGTTAATTAGGTTTTCTAGATAAACAGAGATATATTTTAGTTAGCTAGATCATTTTCAACACTTCAAACACCAATAGAATATGGCATTTAAAAGGTTTTAAGAACTTAGACTTTTCTCACCAGTGAGACTTGCTACATCTGGCAGCACCAATTAATTCAGAGAGGCTGAAGAACATTGAAGATATGCATGAAATTTGCCTTCAGTGTGACAAAGCTAGTCATTTGGGCTCGAAACTGTTCTTACATGGACTGATTGCTGGTATGCTGTATGAACTGGACATGAAGGATCCACAGAGAAGTGACTGTTGAACAATCCAAAAGATAAAATTGTCCTTCAGGGTTTCTGTTTCACAGAAGAAACTGCCAGATATTCTGCAGGATATAGAAGAAAGTGAATAACAAATTACCAATAATTGTTCACAGAACAAAACTACTATGCCATACTGGATGTTAAATTTCTTGCTTCACAGAAAAATCTCCTGCATACTATGGGCCTGTAAGCTGAATACAGCAGCCCTAATGGTACAGTTGAATGGTGGGTGACTGTCCAGGCAGCTAGATGTCTCGGTCAATTCTAGAACTTTGGAAGATGATTGCAATGCACTTCCTGTTTACTTAGATAATATTATATCATTCTGTGGTCTTTGAAGAGTAGAAGGCAGGTAGTGGTAGTTTTTATTAGTTATAATAAAGAATAAATTAGATATAAAACTTTGTACTCACAAAGATAGGAAAGATGGTAGAGTATTTTTCTTAATTTGCCAAATGTGAAGGGATTAAATATTATAACTCCAATTTTTGCTTCTTAAATGTTTTATATATGTAATTTTGCTGTTAAAGTTAAAACCTTTCTTTTTTAAATAGAAAAGGGGAGATGATGTGGGATGTCCTTCTGTATATGTGCTGCTTTTATCAGATAATGAATAAAGCTGCATTTACCTATGACAGGGCAGAATGAAGCCTGGTTGGAAGAGACAGAGAAAGAGAGTAGGCAGATTCAAGGAGACACCAGGTAGCTTCCAAAAGAGGCAGATGCCACGGAGCTGCCCAAGAATCAAGAGGTAACAAACCAAGAGTCTCATGGTAAAATATAGACTAATAAAAATGGGTTATTATAAGATGTAAGAGTTAGCCAAAAAGAAGCCTGAGCTAATAGACCAAACAGTGTTGCAATTAATATAGTTTCTGTGTGATTATTCAGGTCTGGGTGTCCAGGAAACAAACAAGCATTCTCCTTTTATACAGCCTAATTCAAATTTACTTATTAGATGAAAGATAAATATATGCCAAACTTTCTTTAAATTACTAACAAATTGTAATTAGCAGTCAAATAAATGAAACAGAATGGTTATGAAAAGTTATTGTACAAAAGCACAAAGAACACAAAAAAGCAAGAAGCAGTGTGCAATTTTTATTTCTCAGGTTTAAAATAGTTCTGAGAAAATGTAGATAACATCAATAAAATATATGACTGGCAGGTAAGCAACTATAAGAATATGATAAAATATTTTGATTGTAACTTGATTTTCTTCAAATAGTCCCAATGTATTACAATATCTATTATTTTAGGAAAATTCTACTAAGTACTAATTATGTATATATGAAACCATGAAACCCCTCCAATATAAATTTCTGTTATTACTTGACTCTTGTCTTCATATATATATATANACCCCCTCCAATAGAAATTTCTGGTATTACTTGACTCTTGTCTTCCTATTTTTAGGACTTAATAATTGCCATGTTTATCAATTAATGTTTTATTTAACCATTTTCATTACTACAACCTATTTCATTTACAACAAAATTTAATTTGTATCTAGCACTGTAGGTTACCAAAGTAGTTTAGGTGCTTACTGAAGGCCCTCAGAAATAATTGTCCACAGCACAAAACTACTATGCCATACTGGATGTTTAACATGACTCATGACTGAAATATCAATCATCTACCAAACTAGTATTGAGATTTTTCAGGGAAGCAAGCCTAGCAAAAGTCTCTACAGTCCAAATCTCCGGACAATACTATCTAACTAAGCAGAAAATATTTGCTATGCCATTTTGGTTGTTTACAGAATCCAATGCACATTAAATTCTCTGATTTTATTTCATTTCCAGGCATATAAATTAGGGAGATCAGCTTTAACATGACATCTGACCAGTCAGGAATAAAAATAATAAAAACAGAGGAAAAATACTCTGAAAGAACTTGAAAATCAGCCTTCAATGCCACGTTTCCCCTGTCTGTATTTCTAAGACCCCTTGTCCACTCCTGTTTAAAACCATTTTCCTAAGGACGTCATTATGCTCCTTGGAAGACCATTTCACACTCTATTAGTTACAGTCAATTTTATCGCATCACTTTCAGTATTACACACCCACGGTTCTTGAGGCCTCTTAAAAAACATCGCTTCCTTCTTGGTATTTAATAACCTGTAGCCTGGCACTTTAATTAAGGAATAAGGAATAATTGTACCCTTTATGTCAGGGTAGATTTAAGTGGAAAATTTTTATTTGCCAGTTTCAGATTCCAGACTGTATGTATGAAGGTGGGTTGTATGTATGGTGAGTATATATATATGTATGTATGTATGTATGTATGCATGCATGCATGCATGTATGTACATATGTATATATAGGTATGCGTGCATGTACATATATAGGTATGCATTATGTACATGTGTATATATAGGTACACATATATGTACATATATAGGTGTGCATGTATGTACACATGTATATATGGGTATGCATGTATATACACATCTATATATAGGCATGTGTGTATGTACATATGTATATATAGGTATGCATGTATGTAAACACACATATAGGTATGCATGTATGTACATATGTATGTCAAGTTGCACAGGTACTTTGTATGCGAAATATTGCACATATCTTAGAAATAAAACCAGAATGTTTGACACTCATGTGTCAGTGCTAAACAGCAGCTTGCTTTACAGAAAAACTGATTTGCATAATGCATATGGTCAATTATGGAAGTTTTTGAACTTCATAACATTAATTTATAGATTTTTGCATAGTTAAGAAAATATTATGTCTTCCAGGACAATGATCCAAAGATACATGAACTACAGATACTAAAGAGTTTCATATCCAAATAAGTAACCTGTTCTAACACTTTTGATAAATGCCAATAAATATATAACTTTCTGTCTTAAGTAATATCTTATTTACTTATTGAAAATTCCACATATGTATACAGTATATTTTAGTCTTATGTACCTCTCATTTCCTTTCATTCTACCTCCCACAGACTCTACTCAAAACATCCCTCCCAATTTCATTTTTGTTGGTTTGTTTTCTTTTGATAATCTGAGCCAAATTTGTGCTTCCCACATGTGCATGAGCAGGGGTCATCTACTCGGGCATTGGCCACATTAGAGGAACTATCCTACAAGGAAAGTAATATTCCCGCTCCCATAGCTATGGGTAGCTGTGTAGAAGTCACCTCCCCTGTCCCCAAATTTTAACTGGCTTGCCTTTGTACAGATTTTGTGCAGGTAAGCACAATTGCTGTGACTTCGTGCATGCAGCAGTTTATCTTACCCAGAGGACAGCATCCCACAGCACTCCTCCCCATTCTGATTTATGTGTTCTTTCCACTTCCTCTTCTCAATGTTTCCTGGATTTTGTAAAGAGAATGTCCCATTTAAGGTTCATCACTCTCAGTCTCTTAGTCTTAGTGCTTTTAATGTTAATGAATTTACATTAATCTCTACCCATTGCAATGAGTTTCTCTGACCAACGGTGAGAGCAGCACAAATATATGAATATAAACAATCATATATATTTAGAAGACAATTTGATAATAAGATCATTTAAAAAATAGTATCTGTAGGTGGTTATGTTCAGGCTATGACTTTTTCAGCCTTAGATTGTGACCATGTTTATAATATCAGGCATGAATTACAAAATACAGAGCAGACCTAAAATCTAATTAAGAAATTGGTGATGTATCCCATAAGCAATTTTGTCATGATTACACAAATGCACTCAGCTTGCCTGGTAGTAAGACCACTGATGCTTTTTCTCCACAGCAGCCTTCATAGCACCTTTCAGAATTATGAAAAATAGCTTGCAGAAAACATTTTCTGTTCATTTCAAGATGGATTTCTCTATGTCCTGAAACAAAAGCAAAATGCAATGTGTTCTTTTAAAGTGCAGTCTTACCATATAGGTATGTTGGACAACCAAGAGCAATGAAAATATCCCTTTGTGTGCATGTGTGTGTGTGTGTGTGTGTGTGTGTGTCTGTGTGCGTGCGTGTGCGCGCCTTGGGAAACCTGTCTGTCATATAGCTCATAGTGAGGGAACCAGCTCTCAAGGCTAAGAATTTCATTTCATAACCTATGTCTTCTATTAGCATGTTAACTTATCAAACTCATTTTCTTCTTGTATTCTTAATTGTCTTATAAACCAATGGAGTTTCATTAGATTTATTTATACATATGAGACGGCAAAATGTTAAAATTAATTTAAATTTTCTTTAATTAGTGAAGTAAAATTCTTTTATTGTTCTTTACTTATTTTTATTTATTTTTTGATATATTGTATTATTATTATTAAAAATTTCCATCTCCTCCTCTCTTCACAATTCGCTCCTCCTCGCCCCTCACCCCCCTCCATTTCCAGTCAAAAGAGCAATCAGGGTTCCCTACCCTGTGGAAAGTCCAAGGTCCTCCCCCCAGCCATTGAGGTCTAGGAAGGTGAACATACACACACACTAGGCTCCCACACAGCCAGTACATGAAGTAGAA
>LOEQ01011356.1:0-14253 GCA_001685075.1 Bramus lutescens
TATACTGATGCAAATAAAACAGGGAAGGCAGGTTACAAATCAGAAGAATTAAGTGGAACAAAGCCCTTATAATTCTGTCCAGGAGGCAGAATTATATGCCATTCTTATGGTACTAAGGGATTTTAAAGTACCTCTCAATGTAGTTACTGATTCACAATATGTAGAAAGAGTTGTCTTACATATTGAAATTGCTGGATTTATACCATAGGATACAGAATCGACTTCATTGTTCATCCAGGTGCAAGACATAATCAAGAATAGGCTTTGTTCTATATACATAACACACATCCAATCCCATATGTGTCTGCCAGGTCCTATAGCACAAGGTAATGCAGAAATTGATCAATTATTGATTGGAAGTGTGTTGCAGGCCTCTGAATTTCATAAAAATATCATTTCAATAACAAAGGTTTAAAGAAAGAGTTTTCCATTACAAGGCAACAGCTAAAGAGATTATAAAGATGTGTCCTACATGCTCTTTCTATAATCAAACACCATTTCCTGCAGGGAATAGCCCTATGGGTACTCAAAGGAATGAAATATGGCAAATAGATGTGTTCACTTTACAGAATTTGGTAAACTGAAATATGTACACAACACCATAGATATGTATTCAGGTTTTCAATGAGCAACTGCCTTGATCTCAGAAAAGACTGATTCAGTAATCACACATTTATTAGAAGTTATGGCCATCATGGGCATTCCTGCACAAATAAAGATAGACAATGGTCCAGATTATGTATCTAAGAATAAGAAACAGTTTTTGTTTATTATAGTATAAATCACATTATAGGTATACTAAACAATCCTACAGGTCAGACAGTTATAGAAAAGTCAAATCAGACTATAAAGGATATGCTGAACAAAAAGAAAGGGATGGAAAATACTCCCAGAAATATATTGCATAATGCTTTACTAACCTTTAATTTTCTTAATGCTAATGAGAAAGGAACAACAGCAGCAGAGAGACATTAGATAATAGAAATGTCTTCTGAATTAAAACAACCAGTTTATTTCTAGGATGTTCTGACCTCACAATGGAAACCAGGAAATGTGCTACATTGGGGAATGGGTTTTGCTCTTGTTTCCACAGCAGAAGAAAAATTATGGACATTATCAAGATTTATAAATATGTGTTTGAAAAGGTGAAACCTATTGAAACAGAGAAATGACAGCTTATCCACAATGATGACAACCATACTGGTTGGGTAAGGAAAACCATATAGAGTTGGGGCATGGTTCTGCTCTTATCTTTGCAGGAAAATTTCATCAAAAATTCAAGAGACTCTGGATGTCTGAATGCCTACAGAACAAAAAACAAATATCCACTAGGTATCATCTAGCAATCTGAATATGTATTATGTATAAAGGAACGGGTTACATTTACATTTATACACACATACATGTATACACATATACATCTATCTATCTATCTATCTATATCTATATCTATATCTATATCTATATCTATATCTATATATATATTAAAAGAAACATTCAGAGTTTCTGTCACATATTGGGAGCCATCTTGTATGGGAGAGAAGGAAGACTTAAGGAAAAAAATTACTTTCTCAATGCCTATTTTGTCTATATCATATTCTTCATTGTATATTTGTTTATATAAATGATGTTTAAGATTTTCATGATGAATAATATATTTTCCTACAAATCCTTTTCTTGCAATGATCTTTGATGTTTCCAGGAAGAGATGGGGTCCCACAGTGACCATTCCACCTAGTTGAGATGACATCATGTTGTAAACAGCATTACTATAAGACTATTTTGGGTACCAGCTGCTAAAATGGTACACGTTCTCATATTCTGGCCAGATCTCCAAATGAGAACTTTGAAAAAAAAATGTTTGACTGCTCGGAAATTGTTTGCAACTATACTAGACAGTAATTTTGGAACTTAACCACCACTTAGTTTTTTCAGGATCCCATTAAGAGAACATTGCCCCCATGAGAGTGGGAAGCAATTCTAGAAGGTGACGCCCCATCACAAAAAAGTTTGTCCATAGGGTTGGAATACTGTTTAGGGATTGTTGATTACTACTTGTACTAGATAGAGGGTTGGGGTAAAAACTGTTTGTTCAAAAAAAGGGGGAGGATAGTAATAGTGGGTAATAGAGTGAACTTGTGAGATATTATTTATGGATAATTTACATTGGTATAATTTTTGTATATTGATACAAGCTCAGATTATATTTGTTACTTTTGTTTATATTATTTGTACATATATAAAAAGTTATATTGTCATATTGTATATATGCATGTTTCTAACTCAGATTAGGACATTTTGTATATTGATATAACTTTTAGGGTGTATTTTCATATCATTATAGGTCAATAGTTGTTCATCTTTGTTGTACATATAGTTAGATCAATTAGGTTCTTTATATACATAAAGATTGTATTCTGTCTAGATAGGTATTCTTCAAGCACTTCAAGGATCTGTGGAACATGGCATTTAAATAACTTTGGGTTCTGTTGACATGAGAAACTATTGCTTCTGACAGCACAAATATATTCCAAAGAGAATGTTGAGAAACTCTACTTGGAGCTTGTTTTCTTCTTGCCAAATTGGCCTTTGGGCAAGGAACTGACAATGGCTCAACCACTGACAAATTATGTAGTATCTAAAAATGAATAAGCAAGACTGTTAAATATTGCCAAGACATGGTAAAATGGTTTTGAAAATTTTCCTGCCTTTGAAAATGGTCTGTGAGTTACATTAGGCCTTAGTCAAAGTTGGTTGCTTCAGCGTTGCAAAATGAGACTTTCTGTGATTGCTCAGGTAACTAATTGTCTCTGTCATATATTGCTCATTTTGAAAGCTATTTGATTGCACTTTCTGCCTACTCAAGTAATATTATCTCCTTTCTCAGGCCTTTGATGGGGTTGAAGATTAGATACTCGTAGTTATTGTACTCTTGTGATCTAGCCAAGCTATTTCCTATATAAGACTTAGACTCCATAGAATAGAATGTTTATCAAAACATTTAGCATATGTTCCTTGCTTAATATTGTTTATCCTGGATGTAATTCTAATTATATTTGATATCTGTTCCTAGTGTATATAGTTTTGTATTGGATTTGGAACTCTCTTATTTAAACAAAATGGGGAGGTGCTGCAGGAACACATTCTGCTCCTTCAGCCAATAGCCTTTAAGATACCAACCCACACAGACGTGGTTTCTTATACTTTAAGAAGGAGTGGGAACCATGCACTCTTTATCTTTCTTCCAGCTCTTGTTCTGGCACCTAGACTCTCTGTTTTCTGTTTGCAGTGAGAAGATTGTTATTTGGGATGGTGATCTGTACGTTTTCCCCCTCAAATAAATAACCTTTGTTATTATCCATAATTCTTAATTGGTCTGGGATTGTTTTGTGGCTTCAAGTGACCATCTTTGGATCAGGCCAAACCCAACAACTTCAATGAAAGTAGGCCTGAGCCAGGTCCCACTTCAGGCCTGAGACAGTAACCTACACAGCAACAGGTCTAAGCAAACAACCTCCATGGGAACAGGCTCGAACAACCTCTGGGATTGCAAAGTAACCTCCAGGAGCACACAACAAACTCCAAGAACATTAGGTGACCTCTGGGATAACTAAAACCATATCCCTGAGTCCATCATGAGAAACAACCATCTGAGCCTTGGATCCACTGGCACATGAAAGAGTGATCACAAGAGACATGGCACCAACAATACCAATCAGAGAAAAACATGGGTAGAAAAGGTAAGAACACATTCAATACACAAAGAACAAAAACTCATGATTCTAAAACAGCAAGAGTTGAACACCCCAATACAAATGAAACAGAAGAAAACAAGCTAAAAATAACTTTGAAAGAATGTTTGAGACCTTTAAAAAGGAAATGAAATATTCTCTCAAACAAATGGAGGCAAAGAAAAAAATTTTTGAAGAAATCAAAAAATCCCTTAAAGAAAACCAAGAAAAAGGTACCAAAACAAGTAAAAGAAATGATTCAAGGCTTGAAATCCAAAATAAACACAATAAAGAAAAAACAAACTGAGGGAATTCTGTAAATGCAAAATATGGGAAAATGATCAGGAACCACAAATGCTAGCATAAATAACAGAATACAAAAGATAGAAGAAAGAATCTCAAGTGTGGACAATACAATAGAAGAAATAGACTCATCAGTCAAAGAAATCATTAAATCTAACAAAAACTTAACACAAAATATCCAGGAAATATAGGACAATATGAAAAGACCAAACATAAGAATAATAGGGATAGAAGAAAGAGAAGTCCAACTCAAAAGCATAGAAAATATATTTAACAAATTCATGGAAGTAATTTTTCCCAACATAAAAAAGACATGCATGTGTACATACAAGAAGCTTACAGAACACCAAATATACTGGACCACAAAAAAGGTGGCCTCACCACATAATAATCAAAACAATAAACATATAGAATAGAGAAAGAATATTAAGAGCTACAAAGAAAAAAGACCAAGTAACATATAAAGGCAGACCCAACAGACCAAAAAAGGGAAAAACACACAAACTAACGTCACCAACAACTAAGAGTAAAATAACAGGAACTAGCAATCATTGGTCATTAATATCCCATAATATAAATGAACTCAATTCACCTATAAAAGACACAGGCTAACAGATAGGACATGGGAACAGAATCCACTCTTCTTCTACAAATGAGAAACATACCACAGCCTCAAGGACAGACATCACCCTAGAGTAAAGGGTTAAGAAAAAAATTTCCAATAAAATGGACATAAGTAACAAGCTGCAGTAACTATCCTAATATTTAAAAAAATAGAGCTTGAACTAAAATCAATGAAAACGGACAAAGAACAATATTTCATATTCCTCACTGGAAAAGTCCAAGAGAAAATATCAGTACTAAACATCTATGGTCCAAATAAAAGAGCACACTCATATGTTAAAAATAAAAAACACTATTAAATCTTAAATTACACATTAAACCCCACACACTAATAGTGGGAGACTTCAACACCCAAATCTAAGCTCTGGACAGTTCTGTCAGACAGACACATAACAGAGAAAAAAAATGGAATTAACAGGTGTTATGACTCAAATGAACTTAACTGACATATATAGAACATTCCATCCAAACATAAAAGAACACTGAAAGATCTAGAACAAAAAGAAGAAAGCTCACCCAGAAGGAATAGATATCAGGAAATAATTAAATTAAAAGCTGAAATCAACAGAATAGAAATAAAGAAAACAATACAAATAATCAATGAAACAAAGAGTTGGTTCTCTCAGAAAATCAATAAAATAGACAAACCTTTATCAAACTAACCAACAGGCTAAGAGAGAATATTCTAATTAATAAAATCAGAAGTGAAAACAGGGCCCTAACAATACACATGTAGGAAATCCAGAGAAACTTCAAGTCATACTTTGAAAAACTGTACACAACAAAACTGGAAAGCTTAAAGGAAATGGACAAGTTATTGGATAAATATCACTTACCAAAGTTAAATCAAGACCAGATAAGCAAATTAACTAGACCAATAACTGCTAAAGAAATAGAAACAGTAATCAAAAGTTTCCCAACCAAAAAAGCCCAGGACCTTATGGTTTTAGTGCAGAATTCACCAAGATTTTCAAAAAAGAACCAATACCAATACTCCTTAAATTATTCCACACAATAGAAACAGAAGGAACATTGTCAAACTCTTTTTTACAAGGCTACAATTACTATGATCCTCAAACCACCCAAAGACATTAGTAAGAAAGAGAATTACAGACTAATAACACTCATGAAGACTGATGCAAAAACACTCAATAAAATATTGGCAAACCAAATTCAAGAATACATTAAAAAAAAACATGCACCCTTACCAAGTAGGTTTCATCCCATAGATATAAGGATTATTCAACATGCAAAAATCTATCAGTGTTCTCCACCATTTAAGCAAACTGGAAGACTAAAAACACATGGTCATCTCATTAGATGCTGAAAAAGCCTTTAACTAAATACAATATCCCTTCATGATAAAGGTCTTGGAGAGAGAAGGGATAAAAAGAACATACCTAAACATAATAAATATAATATACATCAAGTCAATGGCCGATATAAAATTTTATGGAGAGAAACTCAAAGTGATCCCACTGAAATCAGGAACAAAACAAGTTTGTCCACTCTCTCTATTTCTACTCAGTATAGTACTTGCAGTTCTAGTTACCTCAATAAGATAACAAAAGAAAATCAAGGGGATACAACCTAGAAAGAAAACGTCAAATTCTCACTATTTGCTGATGATATGATACTTTACATAAGTGACCCCAAAAATTCTACTGAGGAACTTCTACAACTCATAAATATTTTTAGTAATGTAGTGGGATACAAGATTACAAGATTAACTAAAAACAATCAGTAGCCCTCTTTTATACAGATGATAAATGGGCTGAAAAAGAAATAAGAGATACATCAATCTTTACAATAGGCAGAAATAACATAAAATATTTTGGAGTAACTCTAACCAAACAAGGGGAAGACCTGTATGACAAGAATTTTAAATCTTTTAAGAGAGAAAGTGAAGAAAAACTAGAAAATGGAAAGATTTCCCATGCTCTAAGCTAGATAGAATTAACAGAATAAAAATGACAATCTTGCCATAAGCAATCTACAGATTCAATGCACTGCCTAGCAAAATTCTTCACAGACCTTGAAAAAACAATATTCAACTTCATATGGAAAAGCAAAAATCCCAGGTTAGGCAAAACAATTCTTTACAATAAAGAAACTTCTGGAGGCATCACAATCTTCAAACTCTACCACAGAGTTACAGTACTGAAAACAGCCTGGTATTGGCATAAAAACAGACAAGAGGACAAATGGAACTGAATCAAAGACCCAGATATCAATCCACACACCTACAAACACCTGATTTTTGACAAAGAAGCAAAGAATTATAAAATGAAATAAAGAAAGCATATTCAACAAATGGTGCTGGCATAACTTTATATCAGCATGTGGAAGAATGAATATAGATCCATATCTATTATCATGCATGAAACTCAAGTCCAAATTGATCAGAGACTTCAACATAAAACCAAACACACTAAACTTCCTAGAAAGGAAATTGAGAAGTTACCTGAATGCATTGGCACAGGAGATCACTTCCTATAAATAACTCCAGTAGCACAGACACTGAGAGAAACAATTAACAAATGGAATCTCCTAAAACTGAGAAACTTCTGTAAAACCAAAAACATGGTCAATAATACAAAATGGCAGACTACAGGATGGGAAAAGATCTTCCTTATCCCCACATCAGACAGAGGGCTGATCTCTGAACTATACAAAGAACTCAAGAAATTGGTCATCAAAAGAACAAATAATCCAATTTAAAAGGAGTACAGACCTAAACAGAAAACTCTCAACAGAGGGATTTAAAATGGCTGAAAGAAACTTGAGAAAATGTTCTACATCCTTAGCCATTAGAGAAATGCAAATCAAAACAACTATGAAATTCTATCTTACACCTGTAAGAATGGCCATGATTGAAACACTGATGACAGCTTATTCTGGAGAGGATGTGGGACAGATAAAACATTCCTACATTTCTGGTGAAAGTGCAAACTGGTATAGCCACTTTGGAAATCAGTACGTCAATTTCTCAGAAACTTAGAAAACAACACACCTTAAGACTCTGCTACACCACTCTTGGGTATATATCCAAAGGATGCTCAATCATACCACAAGGACATGTAATCATCTGTGTTCATAGCAGCATGATTTATCATAACCAGAACCTGGAAGAAACCTAAATGTCCCTCATCTAATACTGAATAAAGTAGATGTTTATAAAGGTATATTTATACAATTTAGTACTATACAGCTGAAAAAATAATGACATCTTGAAATTTCCAGGGAATTGGATGGATCTAGAAAACATCATATTGCATGAGGTAAAGACAAATGTGATATGTACTCACTGATAAGTGACATTTAGACATAAAGCAAAGAAAATTCAGCCTACAATTCACAACTTCAGAGAACCTAGACAACAAATAGCACCCTAAAAGACACATGGATCTAATTTGCATGGGACGTAGAAAAAGACAAGATCTCCTGAGGAAATTGGGAACATTGGGATCATGGGAGAATGTATAAGGGGAGTGGAGAGGAAGAGAAGGGAGTGGAGAAAAACATATAGCTCAATAAAAAAAACTTGTAATCATAGGATCAGAAATTTTAAATTAGAACTTTTTAAATAAATCTTGATTGTGTAGAGTAAATTTTATAAAAAAAAGTCTATTTTGCATTAAAAATCAGTAATAAATTTTCAGGATTAAACAAATTTTTTCTATTTGTCCATCCACCTGAAATAGTCAGATGTTGGCTTGGTGGTACTGCTTTTCTTGGATATTATTAATCAAGCATAAGTTTCAATTGGTTGCAGATTCATCTGAACCTGGTGAGTGGGGATATTTTGCTCTGCTTCAGAAATGACTAGCATTTTAGTTGCATGACTAGCCCAAGCTATAAACCACAGTTAGGAACATATGAGCTTCAAAACGTCCTGCTTACATCGTCTTCTCAAATGGTAAAGTGATAAATGAATGCAGATGAGAAACTACAATAAATAACCAAACAAAGTTAGTAGCTGGCAGAAAAAGGTCATTCAGTGTCCTTCTACTGCATTATCACAAAAACCATTGTCTTAAAGTTTGGTACTGCTGTGAAAAGACACCACAACCATGGTGACTCATAAAGAAAATAATTTAATTGAGGGGGCTTACTTAAATTTTAGATATTCAGTCCATTGCATCATGGCAGAGAGCATGGTAGAGTTTAGGTAAACTTGGTATTGGAGCTGAAGGTACTACATCTTGACTCAGAGGCAACAGGAAGTTGACTCATTGTTCAGACACAGAGTGAAGCTTGAGAAAAGAGAGAGACCTGTGTTGACAGGAGTGTGGGCCCCTTGTTTCATCCCACCCAGCTAGCTTATACCTGAAATAATCACACATAAGTTGTCTTAACTAAATTACTGCCTGGGCCATTTACTCTAACTTCTTATTGGCTAATTCTCACATCTTGATTTAACCCTTTTCTATTAATCTGTGTAACACCATGAGGCTGTGGCTTACTAAGAAAGATTCTAACCAGTGTCAGTCTCAGGCAGGAGCTTCATTGCATCTGCCACTCTGCCCTTCTTCCTAGCATTCAGTTTGGTCTACTCCACCTATCTAAGTTCTGCCCTATGAAAAGGCCAAGGCAGTTTCTTTATTCAACCAATGAAAGCAACACAAATACAGAAGGACCTCCTACACAAGACATGAAAGCCTAACTCCACACTGACGACACACTTCCTCCAACAAGGTCTCAAGTCCTAACAGTACCATTCCGTTGTGGGGGGCATTATCTTTTAAACCATCATGACTATCAAAGGTTAGATATAAATGTATAAATTCTAAAGTAAGGGTGAAGGGCAAAGGAAGTGAGGAGGAACAGGGCCAAGAAAGACTTCACAGAAGAGTTTGCTCAATGTCTATCATATGTTAACAGTAGGTCTTATGTTCCTATGAATTTGGATTTCCTTGGATGTGTTTCTAAGTGGCATATCCATTCTGTTTTGTGATTTTGGGTTGCACTCGATGTGTTTTTAAGTGGTGTAGCAGTTCCATTTTAAAATATCAATATTTCAGGATGCTAAGATCACATCCTTTGCAACTGTTAAAACTTAAGATGAAACTAAAGCAAAATGTGTGAGGACTAAATAAATCTCAAAAGTTATCTGAGAGGATGTATGAACAAATCATATAATTTACATTTCTCTACTTCTGTATTTCCACAGCACTAAAAGGAGTGAAATTTCTAAAAGACTGGATGAAACCTAGGTCAAATCAAGGATCTTCATGTTTGGAAGTTTTACAAGACATAATAAGTACTGCCAAACTAATGTTTGGTTATAATCTGTATAATGTGGTTTAATTGTTTGTTTGTTTATAGTGGTATATTATTTGTGTTTTCATAAATAAAGCTTCCCGGAAGATCAGAGGGCAAAGCAGCCACACTACTCACGCATACATTCCAGGCAACTGTGGCACACACCTTTAATCCCAGGATTTGGGACACAGATGCAGACAGTGTTCAAGGCTACCCTGTGCTACACAAGACTGATCCAGAAACAGATTCAGACAGTGTTGCTTCGCAATTTTAATCCCACTGTGTGGAAGTCACACACTTTTAATCCCAGTACTTGGGACACAGACACAGGAGCAATAAGGTTGGATGGAGAGAGGAATATAAAGTGGCAGAAACAGGAACTCATTGGAGTGTGGAGTCTGAGCATTGGTGGAGACAGGATCTTGCCCTTTTGTCTAAAGACTTGGTAGTTGTAGAAGGTCTCTCTAGTGGCTGGTTCCTTTGCTTTTCTGATCATCGGGTTGAACCCCAATATCTGTCTCTGGGTTTTCATTATTTTTGCCACATTAGTTTGTCTGTTTTAGAAACTTATATATAAGACTCTTTTAAACAGTATTTCATTTTTGGAAAATTTCATACAATGGATTTTGATTATATTCTTCTCTGTTTCAACTCCTCCAAAATCCACCCCACCTTCTTACTCATCTAAAATTCTATTCTTGCTACCTCTTTACTTAAGTTTATAATGTCCAATTACTATTACGGAAATATTCTTAGTTGTGGAGCATAATCTGGGATGTGACTGAGATCGCAAGGCTCACACTCTCCCCTTCTCAGAAGACATCAAAGGCCAATAGCTCTTCAGCTATGGGTGGAAGTTTGTACCTACCAAGAGTGCACAGTCTTATGGATCGTTTTCTTATTAAATCTTTCCTTTGGTATCTGTGTGTTTATGGTCTCTGCACATTGTGAAACTGGTACAGCTGGAAGGAAGCAGTCTTTGCAATGCATGAAGTTATACTGGATTTATGTTTAACTGTGGAGTCAAACCTACAAAACTAAAATTGACATTTGCTAGTTCATAGTGAAAACTTGAACACTCTTTGCCTGTTCTACTTTGGATTTGGAATAACATCTTTAGTACAGGCTATTTGTTTCACTATATTTCTTTTTTATACTTCTCTCATACTATAGATTCTGACTGCAGTTTCCACCCACTCCATTGTTCCCTGTTCCCCTCCCCTATATATATGACTTTTATATCCTTGGAATTTTCTTATAAGCAAAAATTTCTAGACTTTGTAACATAACTGAAAATCAGTACTGGAAAATCTTAAATTAGACCGTAGGTGTGAAAATGCAGCTTTCAGTGCTTATAGAATTAAAATAAGAGTACATATCACAGCATCACAGAAAAGTTCATCAAAAGGAAGTCTGACTATTTTTCCATATCCCCTGAAGGTTAAGGTTATTCAATAATTACTATCAAGTATACACCTTGTATTATGATCGAGGTCATTTCACTTCTACATCATCAATGCAGGTCATTCACTGAGAAAGGTCTTTGATAATGTCGGTGAAAATGGAAGGCACTGGCTAAACCAGAAATTAGCAACTCATACGGAGGACAAGTGTAGCTTCCCAGAAGCCTTTGCTGAACTGAGCTACACCCAGAATGTGTCTTGGGAAGAAGGTGGAAGAAAGGAGAGAATTTAAAAAATGGGATACCTTCTAAGTTACTCCCACAAAGGGCCAAGAAAGAGGAGACTAATATGTTTTAATTAAGAATATTAAGTGGTTTCTTACAATAAAAAAATGTTTGTTGAAGTTCAGAAGGAACCTTTCATATAACTTTCTTGTGGTGACCTAATAGTGTCTTGGCTATACAATTCAGGAGGGGCTGGGAAGATGGCTAATCTGCTAACACATTGCTGCATCATCAACAACTATCAGGGCTGGAGTTCAGATTTCCCAAATCCACCAAATACCAGGCAGGCATGGTCACCTGATGATAATTCTAGCACTCAGGGAGACAGGGATATGATGAGTAAGCTAGCCAATTAGACTAGTTGTGTCTATCAGCCCTGGATTTCACTGAGATACCCTGCCTCAATAAATGAAGTGTAAAGTGACTCTAGGCCACACACATGAACACCCACACACATACCAATACCCATATATACACAGACACCCAGACCATACACACAAGAAAAAAAAATAATTGGTCTCTTGTGTTGGAGAGATGGCTCAGAGATTAAGAGCACTGACTGCTCTTTCAGAGGTCCTGAGTTCAATTCCCAGCAACCACATGGTGGCTCACAACCATCTGCAATGAGATCTGGTGCCCTCTTCTGGCCTGCAGGCATGGAGGCTGAACATTGTGTACATAGTAAATAAATAAATCTTTTAAAAAATTGGTCTTTTTAAATTAATAATTTGGAGATATATGTCACATTTATTAGGTGATGGGAAGGATTGTTAAGTAAGGGTGCTTGCCACTAAGCGTGGCTCCATAAGTTTAACCTTTGGGACTCACATTGTAGAAGGAGAGACTGATTTTGGTAAGTTGTTCTCTGACTTGTACCTATGTATTTTGATATGTGTATACAACCCCATGCAATAAGTAGTTAAAGAAAAATTATTTATTTCTATAGTATTTTTCTTTTAGTCAATTATTTTATAATTGACTATTTAATTTTAAAAAGAAAATTCATGTACTAACTCAAATAATGAATATCAAAATAAATTACCTTTCTGCTGTCATTTATTATATAGCTATCTAGATATTTTTCTACCTTATTTTAGGTCAACCATGTAGAAGAAATATTTTTATTAAGAGATATTATCTATACTCTGAATTATGGAATTATTTTATTTCCTAATGTGTCAAGCACATAGAGCCTTGCTTTGACTGGGAATTCTAAATCAGTCTTGCTTGTAGCAAACAAATTAACTAATTTTTAAATTTTTTATCTAAATCCTACCATTTAATGTGTTTATATCAAAAAATAGTTAAACACCCAGTGTGTGGAAATGCTGTCTGCATTGTTTTCCTTAGAGATATGGTTTAGAGCCTTGAAACTAGGAAGTATAACCTTTTCCACTGATGACTGAGACTTGTTGCATGTATTCATAAGGCTTTATACCAAGGTCTGTTAGAGCATTTGTTTGTGTCTTTTTGTTGTGAAAACAGAAATACCAGATAGTAAGCAATTTGGATATTTTTGTAGGACTTGCTTAAAGAAAATAAATGGTGATGAACATGCTAGGGCAAATCTATCTTAGCATCATCTAATCAGAGCACAGGTTTTATTATGCACAATAAGAAGGTATGAAGCCTGACAACGTATTATATAGAAAGTTTAAACAAAATGCTAAAACATGTGGTCAGAAGTGCCTACAGCCAGCAGACATTGGAAAGAGGTTATGTAAGCTAGAGAAGTTGAGATCTTTTAGGAGAGAACTCTAGTTGCATGGGATTAGTGTGTCTGAGGCTGTTTTTCACAAGGTTGTATAAACTGTAAATAGAAAGTATCTGTTCCTTCTAAGAAGAACTTCTACCAACTAACAGTGATGGTATCAGGGATTTTCCTGAAAGCATCACTGGTTGTATGCTATGGGATAACACACTTATACCCTGTAAAGATGTGTTACGTGTATCAGTTTAATAAAGTGCTTCTTATTTGGAGGTCTGACCAGAAATTTTCAAAAAAATAAATAAATAAAAGAAAACGCACCATTTCAGCTAGCCAAGTTGGAACCAACTTGAGCAGCTGATACACAAAACAGGTCTTGTAGTAGAGCTTATCAGCATCATGAAATCATATCAACCAGGTGGAGGTGTTGTTGTGGGGCCCCATCTACTTCCTGGAAACTTGAAAGATTGTTGTAAGAAAATTCATCATTTATTGTGGAAAACTTAAAAATTATTTATATATAGATATACAGACATAGATATTCAATGAAATGTATGATAGAGAAAAAATAAGAAGAAAAGTAAATGTTTTACTTTTTTTCTTTCTGTCCCATATCATGGCTCCTGACATGAGACAGAAACTCTGAAGATTTATTTTTTATTTTTTAATATTTATTTAAATATTTAAAATTTCCACCTCCTCCCCTCCTCCCATTTTCCTCCCCCTCCCCAATTCCACCTCCTCCTACCTCTCCAGTCCAAAAAGCAGTCAGGGTTCCCTGCCCTGTCAGAAATCCAAGGCCCTCCCGCCTCCATCTATGACTAGGAAGGTGAGCATCCAAACAGTCTAGGCTCCCACAAAGCCAGTCCATGCAGTAGAATCAAAACCCAGTTCCATTGTCCTTGGCTTCTCAGGCAGCTCTCCTTGTCAGCCAC
>LOEQ01011357.1:0-14191 GCA_001685075.1 Bramus lutescens
GGGGTGGTGGCAAAGGGAGGGATGGGCATTGGGGCCCCCTTGCCAGGTAGGGAGCACAAGCTCATCTAGATAGCAAAGCACCTCAACTCTCCTCACTAAGGTAGAATTTGGCAATGCAGCCTAGGGTTGATTATTATTATATTATTATTATATTAAGAATGCTAGGATCAAAGTTAGATGGAGAATAGCAATAGATAGTAAAGGAGGAACTCTGAAGATAAACTTGAGCTCTGACTACCAAGGACTCTTCTCAAAGCAAGTCTGAAATATCACAGCCCAGTGATGGTGCTGGACAAAGTGCACTAGAGCATCCTCGGGTCACTGCCTCCCCATTCTCCCCATCCTCAGGGCATTCAGCAGTTACACAGTCCAAGGGCTCTAGAATGCTGCTCCTGTGAGGACCCCATGAGGAGAAGGCAGTGCTGGGGCTGCATGGCAGTAGCTTGAGTCTTGAGAGGAAGCCAGGAGGACCAAGGACAGGGGTCCTCAGACACCCTGCTCTGATGCCTCACTCTTTTCCCTGATTTCAAGGTCCTGGGACTGGGCTGGACTTGAAACCCAACCCTTTCTGTCTAAACTCAGCAGGAAGTACTCAGGGGGCCTGCCCTTTATCTGGGAGGGAAGAGAGAGGAAGTGAAACAGCTGAAAGACTCTGTGTGCTTTTCATTCAATGCCAAAGCCGCAGAGACCTGTGTCTGCTCTCTGCTGAATGCCTCCACGGGAAAGCTTGTGTCTGAACCTTGTGAAGGACTTCATAAACTGTCCTGTTGTCCTGTATCTCAGCAGTGGCACATTCAGACCGTGCTCTGAGTTCACCTGGGACTTCCGTAGGCAAGTTCTCGGCTCCTCAGGGCAGTCAGCTCTGAGGAAAGGGAACCGCGATGATTTCTGTGATGACTCAATGCCTGGGTTGACGACATCTCTTTGGAGGTTTCATCTATAATTCTCATGAAGCCAAGTGACCCGCCAACAGATCTGAGGGTCACACGTCCCTCCCTTCCTATAGAAACAAATCCTAACTAAACAGTAAGTTTCTATTCTAAATGTCAGATCCACAAACTGCAGCATCTGGTGGCCATAGACCCTGTCCAGAGTTCAACAGTTTCGAGCCAGGTTATTGTGGCATACGCCTGCAGTCTCTGCTACTTGAGACGCTGAGGCAAAAGGATCACTTGAGTCTAGGACTTTGGAGCCAGCATGGGCAACATAGCGAAGCATTCATTGTCTCTTAAAATATTAATAAAAACAATAATGTATTTTTATTAAATACCTATAGTGTGCCAGGTACTTTGAGTTAGCATTTCAAGAAGTTATATTAACCTTGTCTTGTAGGTGAATGTTAAGGCCAGAAGGTAAATTCCCTTCCTCGAATCACTAGCTGTTCCACCGGCCAATAAGAAACATGAGATTTGAACAGTCTCTGACTCCAGCACTTTGACTCTTTTCCATTGTTCTATAGCGGCTTTGCTAGGAATCTGTTTGCTTTGGGTCCCTCCTACTATGCAGGGCCTCCCCGTTCCAACGATTCACATACAACCAGTAGCTGTATAAAGGTACCCGTTTCTTGAAGGGGGGAGATTTCTCTTCAACCTTAATTTTTGGTTGAAAATTTAAAGTCAGCCAAGCACCAGGATTTCCAGTCTTCAGACAGTGCCATTATTAAACATGAGGGAAGGGCGAGTGCTAGCTGAGAAGAAATAATCTGTAACCTCAACGCAATGAACCCCAGCAGGAACTCACATGGCAAAACGGACCAAGTAATGAGAAACACATTCCCGTTCCCCAAGCAGGCCGCAGAGAAAGGAGAAACAGGGATGCGGTCTTTGTTGTGAACAGTTGGATTGCAGAAAGCTCATCATCCATCACAACAGCAGACAGTGTGCCTGAGAGGGGAACAAAGCCCAGCTCTGTCCCTGTGGGCAGAGCAAACAGGTAGGGCAATGACTTGAGGTGCTTCGCCCTCATCAAAGAGGTTCACAGAGTGGAGAGACAGAGAGACTCCACGCTCATAGCTGCAGGGAAGGGGAGCTAGGCAAACAGCAATCACTTCTCTGAGAGAGGACCCTGGAAGGAGGCCCACATCAACGCAGAGAAAGGGGAGTTGTGTCTTCAACCTCTGGAGGACACTCTGCAGATTGTCTAGGAAGGTTATGAAAATCCGCAGCCAGTCCTTAGTACCAATGCTGTCCTAGGCTACTATTATAGGAGCTACAGTTTGTCAAGAAAAACCCCAGGTCATTTCCCCATTCTCCTCAATACCTCACCTCTAATATTATCCAGCAAAACATGTGAGATGTTATTGTCAAATATAGAATTTATAACAGTTATTAATATTTGATGACGCTAACTGACGCTCTTGTAATCCCAGCACTCGAAGTTCAGAAGAGGTGAGCATGGGGCTACACTGGGATGCACACTGATTGGCAGAATAGCCTGGATGTCAGGACCCTATCTCAATAAAATAAAATAAAATAAAGGTTTCTTTTTTTCTGCATTTGAATAATTTTGAAAAAAAACGTTTTTAATGCCTTACACAATTTTGCAAATTTATATGAATGCTGTGGCTTTTCATCTTATTCCTGGGTGTCCTTTTGGCCCTTCAGCAACTGTTTACTGGAGAACGATTCTCTCTTGACTACTCAAGGGCCTTGCTCGGTTTCTTCAAAGGCTGCTCCAGGTGAGAGGCACCGTCTGTCCCCAGAGGATTTATACCAGGAAACTTGTAGCCACAACTGATACCCACCGGTTTCTCTGCAAAGGATGTCAAAATACAAATGAAATCAATGGTCTTTAGACCCCACAGAGCCGTTCACAGAGTGTTAATTTGGGTACATCTCTAGTATCCACTCATAGCCGAGATGGGGGCAAACCTGAAACACAGCTGGAAAAAGAATCCAGTTTGGGGATGCCACCTAATCACCCACATGATCCACACTGTGGGCATCTACACACAATTTGTTCAAGTTGAAAACTGACCTAACTGTGGAATAAAGTAAATTTCTAAATCAGAATGAAGAGCGAAATGATATTGTCTTTTAAAAAGAAAAAAAAAACCCAGAAGAAATTCTGAGAAAATCTAAACCACTTCTTAGAGACATCCCATGTTGGTTGCTTGCCTGTGTAGCTCATCTAGTGTTGTCAGAAATAGTATTGACCCCATGACACATCATCTTACTGCCAGATTCACACACATTACCACAGAGGTACCCAATGCGTTAACTGCTACCATGGGCCAGCTCACACTGAAGGACTGAGCTAAGACGCTATTAGACAATTACGGTTGAGAAACTGTGCCCCCCCACTCCAAATTCATAAGTTGAACTTCCAACCCACAGCACCTGGGGTGTGACCTTATTTGGTAATAGGGCTTGTGTGGACGCAATCAGGATGAAGTCATCTGGGTGAGACTCTAAGCAGTCTGACAGCTTCATAAAGAGAAAGCCTGTGGAAGCACACACAGGGGAGATGCCAGGGGTGACAGTAACCATTAGGGTGATGTGTCCGCAAGCCAGGAAATGCCAGCCATTGCCAGGATGGGTTCTCCCTCACAGTCATCAGAAAAAAACAGTGGCCACTGTGAGACATGAAATGTTGCTGCTCAAGGTGCCCAGTCTGGTGTGGGGTTTTTTTGTTTGCTTTGGTTTGCTTTTTTGTTTTTTTGGTGGATTTTTGTGTGTGTGTGTGTGATAAATAAGGCAGTCATAGCAAACTAAGACATACTACAGCTATCATAAATCTTCAGGTCTCGAGGGAAAAAGGAAGCAGAAATTTTGGTCTAGTCAAAGTAACAGACAACCGCCCACAGCTCTGTCTCTGTGTTGCTTGCAGCATCACAGGTCCACAGCCCTCATTTTCATACATCTATGCTAAAGGGAGAAAAAAATTAAACTTCAGGAGGCACTAGCCATAGTTCCATGGTGCAGAGAGAAGATTCCAGAAGGAATGAGAAGCTAATACTCCTCCTCCTAAACTCCTTCAAACATGGGTTTCACAGCACTGAAGCAATTCCACTACCAAAACACATACTCACCGCTCACTGCAGGTCCCTCCCCCAACACTGAGTAATCAACACTACTCACTGGGCCTTTTAAAGGGTCATTTAGAAAGGCCTGTCTCTTTAAAATGTGTGTATGGAGTCTGAAATGCCACTCTAAAACCATAAATGTATACTTAACTCCTAAATATACATTCAGTGTTTTTGGGAATGGGGATAATCTGTTCCCGAGTGCTGTCATGCACGAACCAGATAAATGTGTTTCCTTAGGATTCTTTGGCAAACTCTCAGAACATTAGATCTTGACCTAAGAACCAGTCAGATTTATTTTCCCAGATAGATTCATTTATAGAAAGACCAAGTTCAAACTACAGCAATGGACATTCAAATGCGAAGCAACTGAAGCGTTTTTATTTGAGCGTGGGACTACGGAGCAGCGGCAGGGACTTGAACTTCTTGGCGGTGGTGTTTCTCTCCTGTGCGCACTGATGAAGCGGAATGTTAGCTGAGTCTTCTGGAAGAAAACCAGTTAGCCTGTGCTGCTATTTGAGACTCACAAATGAAGAGACTTTATATGCACAAATATAAAATCCTTAAGAACTTTATCGTGGCTACACAGTGGTGGCACACGCCACTCAGGAGGCAGAGGCAGGAGGATCTCTGTGAGTTTGAGGCCAGCCTGGTCTATAGAGAGAGTTCCAGGACAACCAGGGCAGTTACACAGAGAAACCCTGTCTCAAACAAACAATGAAACACCCCATCGTGTGTGCTCTTTGCTGAGTTCTGAACTTGATGCAATCCTCAGTTCCTAAATGCTCAGTATTAGAAAGTAATAGTAAACATGGTAAGAAATTTAGGCCAAGCATGGATGGTTCCCATGCCTATAATCCCAGCTTGGAAGGTTGAGGCAATGGGGCTCATAAATTTGAGGCTGGCCTGTGCTATACAGCAAGACCACACTGTAGGGAAATAACAAAGAAACAAAGAAAAAAAAAACAGAAATAAGCATTATCCCAAATTTCATACCAGAGAACAGTTTGGAATATTTCTTTTCCGTTGTTTGTTCTTAAGATTGTCAAGGGCAGGCAAGATGGCTCTGGGGTTGGAAGTGTCTGCTGTGCAACTCTGAGGACCTGAGTTCAATCCCCAGAACCTGTAGTGGAAAGAGTCCCCAGTGTTGCCCTCTGACCTCCACACACAAGCCATGGCACACCTATGCATGTGTTCATGCATGCGCGCATGTGTACACACAGGCACACCCACTCGTATGCATGCACATACATTTGCACTTGCATGTACACATGCACACAGACACATGCAAACAGACACTCACACACATGCATGCACAGACAGGCACACACACGCACACACACACTTGCATGCAGGCACACAGATAGACACATGCACATATGCATGCACACACATATGCGTACATGCACATACACGTATACACATGATAGTAAAAAAAATAGGATAAAAAATTGTTCAAAACAATTCTCAGTTGCAGTTACACTGAAAAGGTGTTTGTTTGAGTCTTCAGCTTTCCTCCACCAACAGTAGGAGCGACTTCTTGCTTCCCAGATTTCTTCTCTAGAGTATGGTCTACGAGGCTAGGGGAGACTTCCTTCTCGTGTCTTCTCTCACAGGACACAATGAGGAGGATGAAGCATTTGCTTTCCATGACGATCGGGTTGAGCGCTGGGTCCTTGGGTGAGGTTTGCTCAAGGAAGTGGGATTTTCATTAATGACTCCCAGGTGTCTGCTTGCGTCTGTTGCACACCCTCACTGCCTCAGAGAAGCATGATGCAGATGGAGGTGGATGTCAGCTCAGCAGAATGCAGAGACACATCCACTCTGCTCTGGTCTACCTGTTTCTAGAAAGTCACATCAGTGCGAAGCTTTGCCTCCACTCTCCCTGCACTTTCAGGAAATCTGCCTTATATCCAAGTTCACATCCTGTTGGCAGAGGCTGCCTGTTCATTTCCCAGCCACCCAGACACAAATAACCACAAAGAAACTGTATTAATTGCAATACTGTTTGGCCAATAGCTTAAGTGTATTTCTAGCTAACTCTTAGATCTTAAATTAATCCATTTCTATTATTTTATATTTTACCACAAGGCTTGTGGTTTACCAGCAAGGTTCTGGCAGGTGGCTCATGTCTTTCTCCTCCAGTGACTACACAGCGTCTCTCTGACTCCACCTTCTTTCCTGCTCTATCTGCTTGGAATTCCCGCCTTGCTCTATTCTGCTAAGCCACTGGCTGAAACAGCTTCTTTATTAACCAATGGCAATAAAACATATTCACAGTGTGCAGAGGGGAATCCCACATTAACATCCTCCTTATTTCCACTCCTCTGGAGGGGGGTGCGGAGGTAGAGGGGTGGGGTGATGCCTTTGAAACCCATCTCATCACACCTCTTATTTCTTCACCCAAAAATCTCAGTGGACTCTCACCTAATGTGTAAAACAGGGAAAGTCGAGGAGAGCTTTTTTCTCCCCAAGCCTTGCTATAATCCTGTTGCTGGTGAAGATGAGCTGGGAAAGCATCAGAAAAGTAGGCAGTGTGGGGCTCTTGGATAGGACAGAGATAAAGAGCCTGATTTCACTTGAACTCTAGGAGTGGAACCAGGAGTCTTCACGTGCTACAGGTCTCCTCTGGGCTTGCTCCCTCATAGAAAAGAAGTCTCCCAGGATTCTGCTAAATCAGCATGTGGACCACAGTAAATCCTATATTGAAGACATTCTTAGAAAACAAAGATGAAACCAAAGCTCCTGCATGGAAAAGAAGGGGGCCAGAGGAGAAGGTGGATGGGGCCAACGGAAGGCCGAAGTCCGTCATCCTCAGGTCGGAAAATGTCTTCATGAAACTCAATGTTTTGTATAGAGAATACGTGCTTTTAAAGAAAGCGCCCTGTGGCAAATGGACCCCAAGCTTGAGGGCACCGTGCAATGGAGCTGCAGATGCTATACTTACACTTTGGATCAGCTCCTTCTAGGCCCGTGTGGACTGCAAGTCCCATGGTGCCCCGGTGCCCAGCGAGGAAAAAGACCAGTGTGAGGTAAGAATGGTGCCCTTCATATTACCCTTTGCAGGAAATGCAGGCTTAGTGAGGTCAATAACGTCCCACAAGCACACAGGAAATGAGTGAACTTTAAGTCACTTCTAACTTTCCCCTACGCTCTCCTACTCTGTGGTCTTGACCTCCAAGGTCAAGGGGGAGGCATGTTTAGAGGCTCGTCAGCTGCCCATGTGACCTATCCGAGTGGGCCTGGCCACCTCCATGCAGATGCTCTATGTCACGTCCTGCAGCTAGAGCAACATGGCCTAAGGGTATAAGCTTCTGCCTCCACCCCACAACATGCCCCTCCCCACACAGGCAGTTAACACAGACTTCCGTTTGCGACAGGTTTCCTTCCCACATCAGCTGCGGTTTTTCTCGTCCCACCCCTGACCCCTGTCTTCTTTCGCTTTATGCTAAAAAGGATGCTAAAAGCAATAGAGGAAAAAGCAAATTTGATTTGAAGGAATCGAATAATAATCCTTAATAGCAGACTCAAGCCAGTTTGTCCTGAATTATTCAGATAATCTTTTATCACATTTTACTTCTGGAAACTCAGACACAGAATAAATGTGCCCCCGGCTAAATGAAGAGGTGAAGATACAGAAAAGTGCTCTGGCCTTTTCAAGGGTCAGAAAAGCTTCTCTGAGTCCTGGCCCCACCCTGCCGAGCTCAATGGCCTCAGGCCTCTGGAGAATGTGTTCCCCAGAGGGAGTCAGGGCTGACCTATGCCTGGGAGGTACTGACCAGCGGGTCCCAAAGTGGACCTGGGGTTTCTCCGTGAACACTCAGTGAACTGTATCCTAGGATAGCCTTCAGTCCAGGCAAACCGAGATGCTAACCATCCTGTCCCAGGAACGTGGGAAATGCAGGGGTTCTGTGTGGTGGGCATAGTAGTCTTTGGTTTATTTTCCTTGGTCTTTTGATTTGTTTTTGCTTTGTAGCCCAAGGTGACCTCAAACCCGCAATCCTCCTGTCTCAGCTACCTGAATGCTAGACATGTGTTTCTGTCTCATGTCACCCTAGCAAAAGTAGAGCAATCTGAACTCCTGGTGGGCCTAAGGCCCTGTCCAGATACAAGAGGAGGATATTGTGTCCAGTGCACCAGAAGGTGGGGTGTCTAAACGTACACATTAAAGTGTTCTCCGGCTGCTCTGATATATGCATGTGCATTAAAATATATATACTCATACAAGTCCAACATGATCACTACAGAAATTTGTAAAATAAAAAATAACAAGAAAGGAAGTCAAAACTACTCATAATCCTACAATGCCACTAAAGCATTTTGGGGACTTCGAGATTTTAATACAATCATATGCCTCAAAGGTATTTATGCTAGTCTTTTCCAGAAAAAAAAAAAATGAGGCTTTGAAACCATTTTTTTCACTCAACAATCTGAAAATGAATCCCTGTCAACAAGAATGCCTTGATGACATCATTTTAATGAGCACACAGGCTATTCCACATCACACATAAGGCACGATTTACAAAACCTACATTAAGCAGGACATGTCTGCCACTTTTAATACTTCCAGTGTTATAGTTGGTGCTGAAGGGCTGGTGGCCGAGCCTTTGCCTAGCACAACTCTTGGGTTTAACCTCAGTGAATACACTGAGCTTCAGGAATGTGCTGCTGAGTCAGCTCCCAGAAGCATCCCACACTACCATCCAGAGTCTTACGATGGGGGTGTGAGTTCCGAAAGTCGAGTCCTGCCGTGCAGGGCAAGGGAGCTGGGGGATATGAATGGAGGGCTTTTTGTTTTGGCAAGGCAGATAATCAGTGAACTGGTAGAACAGGAACACCGTTCAAAAGATGTCTAGCCCCGTCGGCTTAGAGCTCTGTTGTGGAGAACAGGAGGGTAGAGCGAGGAAGAGAAAGACCCTGAGCCATCGCTGTTCAACTTCCTAGGCTCTGCTCCAGAGTATGGGATGGAGGGATGGGGTGGCATAGGCAGGGTGGTATTGAGTGGGAGCTGCTAACTATTAAGACTGGGTGATGGTGTGTGGACATCCATTGTATTAGCCTCTCTCTAGTACAAACTAAAAGTTTTCTGGAACAAAAATACTACGTTTTTTTTCAAGGCAGTAAGAGTGTAGGGGGGTGGGGACATGGAATAAAACCACAATTTGGGGCCCTAACCTGTAGGTGTTCTCTACAGATCATATCCCAAAGAACAAAAGACCTCTAGCTAGGAATTATTTTCCATTTGCAACCACTTTTTTTTCCCAACATTCCCCAAGGAAGAAAAGAAGGGATTAGTTTTTTTTACTTACAGTGGGTTCACAATAAGTCACCACTACCACACTATGCTCATTCTACCCAGAAACTGCTCCATGGTCACCTGCCAGATTTAGTGGCTCAATAGACAGATCACTAGGTCACTACATTGATTGGCTTCTCAGGGGTTACCAACAAGTGAAAGCCATGCAACTCCTGATAAATAGCAAACATATATTTTGATATGTGCGTCCTATGCAACATATAGGGCATCGTTTTGCTAAGAGAATACTATTGATCTGAAATTTGAATTCAAGTGGGCATCCCATATTTTATCTGGCTCCTTTATTCCAGTGGCTTAGAAAACTTAGGAGCTCCTGCCCATCCCACCCTTCCCTAGCTCATGCCTCATCTCAGCTTACTCCAAACTGACTAGACTATAGTTATGCAATCACAAGTCTCTATATTTCATCACCGTCTTCCCTGGTCTTCCTGGAAAGGCATCCTCCCGCAGCTACATAGCTTTGAGGTGAGTATTCTACCTGGCCCCTAGTCATGGAAGGGAAGTGTGGAAGGAGAGAAACATTTGTCCATCGCCGAGCAGGCCTGCTCTCAAAGATGAGGCATCCCACAGATTCCTTTCACCCTTCAGCCACACCCAACAGAGCTGAGATTCAAACCCTTGAGACACGCCAACCATTTCTGCTGTGGCGGAGTCTACATATACAGATAGGCTCTGGAGAACGGGCTCTCCCAAGGAAGCCGAGGGCAGAGCGATAGCATGCAGGCGAGCAGGAGATAGCTTGCATCCAACTTAACTCAGGCGACTCTCTCTCCACCTGTCACTATCGGTTCCAGATTATTAAAGCTACGATGATGGAGTTTCCTCGGCTAGAGAGCCTTCCATTTCCCCTGCCTACCGCTTGACAGCTCATTAGCATCCCAACTGGAAGTGAGCCAGAGGAAGGAAGTGATAAACCACGAGTCAACATGTTTCTTGCCAGAAATTCTCGTAAAAGAAGCAAGAGGCTGGTAAGGGAGAGAAATCAGTTTAAAAAAAAAAGTTTTAGGGATTGTGGGGATTTCGCCTTGTTCTCTAAATCAGAGTTAAAAAGACTTATCTCTTATCGTTGACGTCTCCAGATGGAACATTCTAGAAATACACTCAATTCTGTTGCCTGGAACCATAAGAAATGTCCACTTTACATTCTTCTTATTCTGCTATGAGGATAAACAAAGGTTAGAGTGGACAAATACAGTGACTTTGAAACGGGGTGTAAGATCCAGGGTGACCAGAAGGAAGGCAGCATTCTTCAGGGGACAACCACTTGGTTCACAAGTTCAGTGTCAATGGGTTTGTTTGGTCTCTCTCTCTGTCTCTCTCTTTCTCTTTCTTTTGCATGTGTATGGCGCATGTACACACACAAACACACGCACACACACACACATGACCCCACTGTAAACTGATAAGTCTAGCCAAAGAATGATATCACCTGTTATGCATGAAAAGAGATGTTCGCTTTTCTTGGTTCATAATAGTGTTTGCCTGACGTGGAAAGACACTCCTGGGTAGATATACTCACAGGACACGGATGTGCAGACATGAAAACGTTCTAGCAAAGCTCGTGGTCCACTAACTGAAACATTAAAAGTTGTAAGTGTGGTGCGTAGGGATTCAGTGGCTCAAAACAGGGGAAAAGTGAAAGAAATGAGTGCCAGGGGAAGGTGAGCCAAGCAAACATGTCAGAGAAAAAGGTGTCCAAAGAGAAACTGCCGGAACCAGGGAAGACCCAGGGACTCTAAAATAGTAATTGTAGGAGCTATTTAAAAATTATTTATTATGAAAATTTTGAGTTATATTTAAAAGTAAACAGACTAGTATAATGAACCGAGTATGCCATTTGGAGCTTTGACAATTATTAGTTCAAAGCCTCATTTAATCAAATTTTCTGTCCACTTGCCCTTCCAGTATGATTCATCGTAAAGGGAAATCCATACATTGCAGTTCACTGATAAATATTTCAGCAGAGCAGTAAGATTTAACTAGCCAGTTTTCAACTGCTTCTGCCAAATTAGCCAGTTTCTGCATGCTCCATTCCTACAGGAGCCCACAGGAGGGGGCAGAATGAAGAGGAAGCCATGTTCTTCTACATCGTTGGAAACTCTATGTTTCAATGCTGAAGTGCTCAAGGTCCCTGAAGTTCATAGAAACCAGTTGGCCATGGCCAAGAAGGCAAGAGGAAGACAGCATAGGAGAGTGTGAACCCACCATAGGAGAGTGTGAGCCCACCATAGGAGAGTGTGAGCCCACCATAGGAGAGTGTGAGCCTACCATAGGAGAGTGTGAACCCACCATCAGAGAGTGTGAACCCACCACCATAGGGGAGTGTGTGCCTACCATAGGAGAGTGTGAGCCCATCACAGGAGAGTGTGAGCCTAACATAGGAGAGTGTGAGCCCACCATAGGAGAGTGTGAACCCATCATAGGAGAGTGTGAGTCCACCATAGGAGAGTGTGAGCCCACCATGGAAGAGTGTGAACCCACCACAGGAGAGTGTGAGCCGAACATAGGAGAGTGTGAGCCGAACATAGGAGAGTGTGAACCCACCATTGGAAAGTGTATGCCCACCATAGGGGAGTGTGAGTCCCCATAGTAGAGTGTGAACCCACAAACAGCTTCAGGAGAACAGAGGAAGGTGTGATTCCTACAAGGTGCAGTGGTTGATCCAGAACATTCTCTCAAAACATGAAATACAGGTTGACCAACAAAGCTCCTAGAGACCTGCAGGACCCAGCCATCGAGTGAGACTATTTGGGCTACACAGTCATTTAAACTTCCAGCAAGTTCTTCTGTGCTAGCTAATGCCAGGCATATTTTGAACAAGAGTGTCATAGTTTGAAGGTGCACCAAAGGCCATATACTGTATCTTCAATTCCCAGTACAGCAGGGCGATTAAGGCCTGAGGTTTCCATCCTTGTGCATGGATTAACGCCATTAAGGTGGGGATAAGTTAGCTACCCTGACAGTGGACAATTGCCGGTCAGTTCAATCTCCTCTCGCTCCCTTATCTACCACTGAATGACGTAGCCCTGAAGTCTTCGCCAGATCCCAGCATCTTTCCAGCCTCTAGAGCTCTGAGAGATAAATTTGTCTAGAAATTACCCCAGTCTACGATACTCTGCTATATAATATAATGTGGGCGAAGAGAGGAATCACCAACATTTTGCATTATTCAAAATATAAAAGCAGCAGTGCTTGCCATACATTTGTTTTCTTCCTCAGAATAAACCATCCAGTCGGGTAGGGAAACTCCAGCCATCCACAGCTAAACTATTTCTATTTTCCAGAGTAAAATAACCCTGGAACTGGAGTCAGAGTGCTTCTGCAGAAATAAGGGGTTAACTGTGCTCCTTACAAGCATACTCCTCTGCCTTGTTTCACCCCTTCACCAAAGACCAGCTGTCAGCACTTTTCGGCAAAGATTCCTTAAGATTTTTCTTAATGTGATTTCGTTCCCAAATTAAAATTCCATAATAAGTCTTTTCTCCCTCTCCCCGCGAGTGTTACTGACACCCCTGAAGAATTTCCCTTCCAAAGATCTGTCTTCTTCCACTCTCCCAGGTGTCTCTGACATCTTGGCCCCCAAGTAAGACCACACCCCTTAGCTCATCACCTTGCCTTTGGAGTCGTTAAAGTATTTTTAAGAAATATATATCCTGATAAAATCTCTGCACACTCAGCACTGTTATAAGCTGCTGTCTTCCCTGAGAACCAGAGTTTGTATTCTTATTAATGTCTCTTTAGTCGCTGGAAGACCTGGCCCCACAGACAAGGAGATAATGCTCCCCAAGCGCTCCTCAGGTTTGAGGATAGAGTACACAGAGAAGGCCTGTCGGGACAAAGGCACCAGGGTGGGGTCGCCAATTAAGTACTGCTAGGTTGGGCCCGAGAATGTGCATTTGTATGCAAAGATGAAAATGACTTACTCGTTGACAGTTTGTTTGGTCGAGTTCTGATCAGCAGCTCATTGTGCTCAAAATGTAACCCATAGGTTAACTTGGGGCACATAGGAAGGCAGAATTGAAGAAAGGAGATGCTGAGGAGTTGGTTTTACTGAGCAGCACCCCATCTTCACACCATGGTGTGATCTCATCCCTGTCACCCCTTCATCTTTACAGGCTTAGCCTTCACTTCTTACATCTTTTCCCTCAGGAAGCAGCTTCGAGACCAGGCACTTACAGCCACGCTTTCTGGAACATTAGGTGAGAACACAGTCCCTCTTCCTCTTAACCTTCCTGCTCCTAATTCAGGTTTTTTTTTTTCCTTCTCATTCATTGTGTCCCCCACCCCCTTTTCAGACATTTCTCACTTAAGGGCGTTGGGGTTTTTTTCCTGCCATACTCTTCTCTTTTGAATATAATTCAGTTTTTTTTTCCTCACAGAAGAGAAGCCCTTGGCGTGAGCAAAGGCACTTGGATAATTTAAACAAACTCACTCTTGACAGGAAGATCAGAAGGTAATTCCCCACCTGCCTCTTCCCTTACGGAGCACTTCACGGCCAGCGCTTCAGGAGAGGCGAGGGCAAGGTCTACGTGAATGCTCGCACGTCCGTGCAGTTCCGGGCTTCTTGGCACTTGCACAGAGCTTAAGCCCATCGTCCTCTGACTTCAGTTTGTTCTGATGCAGAATGCCTTCTAGGTCGCGTATATTTCACTTAAAGGATTTATGGGAGTCGTTTCCGTCGTTCACACCCCCTTTTCTGTGCCTCGAACCATGTCGTTGTTTCCCAGCATTCCTCAAGACTTTCCACCAGCGAGCTGTAAAGAAAACCAGTCTCTGCTTACGCTGCTTCCCACCCTCCCCAAGCCTGAAAGGTGAACCTACCTATGGCTAATGTGTGCACGTGTAGAAGA
>LOEQ01011357.1:18125-31023 GCA_001685075.1 Bramus lutescens
TGTTTTCTTGCAGGAATGGAAATGCCCTAAAATTGACTGCAGTATTGGTTGCACGTAGTGCGCATGAATTATGTATTAACAAGTTGGGTCTTCTGCCCGAACAGATTATACTTTAATGAAACAACTGTATTAGTATTTCATGTAGGATCAAACATTTTCAGCATAATAGAAGGATTTAGATCTAAGCGGGTTGAAGTTAGGAAAGAGTGTCGTAGCCTTCAGTCTAAAATGCTTGCTTTAAAAAGTAAGTCTGTAAATAATTAGCTATCATGTTCTATTATTGAGTTGTTTTATTTTTCAATTTCCTGGGAGACAACTTTATCCTCCAATGACAAAACCACAGTGAAATCACTTGTCTACTAAGATGAAATGTTGGGGTTTTTTAGGAGTCTTGTTGTTGTTTTGCTTTGCTCTAGCCTCCAGGCCACTGGAGTTGGGGGGTCCTGTGCTCTGATGAGCTTTAACAGGGCAGCTTCACAGAGCTAAGACAAAGAGATTAGTGATGTTCAGAAGGAAGGACACCACCAAAACCGAAAGAAGCAATCACGGGGCAAACTCAATATTACACTCTGGGTCCCACCTCCGAAACCTCTGTCGTCCTCTGGATGCTGTCATTTCTGCAGTTATGTGATTTTCCCCTGCTCAGCTCACAAAAGGACAGTGGCATGAGTGTGTGGCTGCTTACACATCTTGGAAAGATCCTGGCCTTCTTGGTTCTCTGGAGGTTGGGAGCACCAATTAAAAGAGTCAATCGGACCTTTCTGAGGGACACGCTCCTGCAAATGGATTGGGAGCTGAATACTGGAGATTTTTCTATTCCTTTGTATAATTAGGATGCTACTGACTAGACTTCTAATTCTCAGGTATCCCTCAGATTTTGCACATAGAGCCAGAATTCTCAGGAACTTCGCAAGTACCTGTTGCTTTTAATTACGTAGAATTCCAAAGAGGGAGCTTACAGAGATGTGCATTTTGTGACGGGTGCACATTTGACTTCCAATGTAATAACCAGAACAAATACCAGAAAAGAAAAGATATTTCTCAAAGACCGAAGCTTCATTGAGTGGTAACTGCATCAAATCCACTGGTTTCAATTCATTTAATTAAGATGACTAAGAAACATTAACTTGGCAGCTTCACAGAGCCAAGACATAAAGAGATCAGTGACGTTCAGAAGGAAAGAAACCACCAAAACCTAAAGAGGGATTATCTTCTGCCGAGAACAATGTCCTGTATTGCACTGTGCAAATGCAAGGACTTTCAAGAGTTCCCTTTCCAAACATGCCAAGAAAGATGTGTTGCTTTGGGTTACAGCCACTGGGAAATCAACAGACCAAAACTCCAGGGAGAGCTGGATAGATAGTGGGTTGAGCCTGGTTACCCTGCAGTCCCTGGGGAGCTGCAGAGTGAAAACACCCAGGGGCACCCTAGCAAGGCTCCCTCCCCACTCTGAGTCCAGGTGCCCTGATCACTAGCCCCCCCCTCAGCCCTTCATACTAGTCCACCAATGTGTTAAGAGAAACTCAGCTCTAAGTTAGAAATATAGTTACAGAACCATAGTGATTCTTTTAAATTGAACTTTGGTTCACAGACATGTCACCAGAGCCCGATTCTTGCAGATGTCAAGCGTTCACTTCTGCATGTATTTGCAAGAATGAAACACACTGATTAAGGAGGTTACTTGGTCTCAAGTTTATTCATTATGAATGCTCTCTTAGTAAAGAAGTGGTCGGATAAAGAGCCAACCCATTTCTTCCTCTTTGCCCCTTATTGGTAGTTCTGAACATGGCCAACATCTCGCTTGGCATCCTAAAGCATCACACAACTAAATACGTGAGAGTGTTCTACATACACCATCTGAGGAAGCCACCACTGGCTTTCTCACTCCCACCTTGAGCTAAAAGGATTGGTGCTGCATGACTTGTTCATACTCATCAAAATACTTTCGTGTGTGTATGTGATCCTCACAGCCACAAGATGCCGACCTCCTGATCTTCACTCTCTCTGGAATTCTCAGGGAATGTGATGAAGGGACACGTTTCGAGTTTCAGGTGACCGTGTCTTCCCAACCACTTCAGTTCCTGTGCCACGCCTCTACAAATAACGCTAATCCCCATCAGATTTTTAATAAAAGACATTAAAACAAGGAAATAGAAGTTAAAATAAGAATTAGTTTTAAAATTCTAATTATAACATTTTTAAAAATTAATTAATGTTTTATGTGTATGGGTATTTTGCTTGTATTTATGTCTGTGCACCATGTGTGTGCATGCCTGGTCCCCGCAGAAGCCAGGAGAGGGCATCAGATGCTCTGGAATTGAGTTACAAAAAGTTGTTCGTATCCATTGTGGGTGTTGAGAATTAAACCTGGGTACTCTGGAAGAACAACCAGTGTTCTCAATCAACGAGCCATCTCTCCAGCTACATAACCAACTATTTTAAACTATTATACCTAGGTTCAGAAAAGATGTACATGATGTACATGGAAAAGCTAATTTCTAGTTTTTACATTATTGTCATTATTGCTATTATTATCATTATAGAGTCAGTTCTTTCCTTTCACCATGTAGGTCCCAAGGATCAAACTGAGGTCATCAGGCTTAGTAGCAAGCACCTTTACCTACTGAGCCATCTCACTGGCTCATGATGTCTAGATTTTCTTGAGTCAGAAGTCATTACATAGTGACCCAACCAGCTACTTCTCAGTCAGCTCTTCGGGGGGTGGGGGTCACGCCTTAATCTCTGCTGTGGGATCTTCGAGACCCTTTCCTTCTCTTTATTTTAGATCCTAGATCTTAAAGAAGAGCACTTCCAATGCAAAAGCTGTGCCTTTACAGCACAGAGTGCCAGTCGTCACTGGACACCTGGAATGACAGAGCAGTGGCCTACACCTACCCAAAATAACACATCAATGTCTGCCTGCTGCTGCTGTCTCTTGCAGCATCCCTATTCCTAGTAACTCAAGCTTAGTGTGAAGGCCGAATCAATGCACTCCAAGTGTTGGCAAACTGAGAAGACCCTGGGTACAAGTTCTCTATGAGGCCCATGGCATTTGCCAAGAAAGCAAATACTTCCCTAAACCACTAAGGGAAACTTGACAGTGATGAAGGTTGTGGAAGGACCAAATGCCACTGTCAGGTTTTTTTTTTTTAATCTGTCGTTTCTTAAAATGGATAAAAGTACTACTGCCTTTGTGTGTTGTTGGTTTGGTGTGTGTGTTATACTTGGTATATGTTGGGGTATGTGCTTGCTGGGGCTCCAGCCAAGGGTCTGCACATGATAACAAAGTGCTCTACGACTGAACTACATCTCCAGCCTGTTATCCCTTCTGCGTTCTAATTTTGATTCTAATTTTAAGTCTTGATCTGTTCAGAAGCATTAATTAGGGACCACTGTGTACGGAGTAAGCCCTGAGGTCTTAGAAACAAGCAGGTCCTTCCACACCAAAAATATGTTAAAGCGGATAGTGAGGGGTGCTTACAAGCCTCAACCCTATACAGGGAGCTACAGACAACTAAAGAATGCTGGGAGCAGGAGAAACAGTCTTTCCCAGGGAAGAGCGTGCCAGCTGGCTATCTAAAGCCAAATGGTCAGCCCTGAAAACATACATCTGAGTAACAATACACAGCCTGAGCAGGTGGTATACGTATAGTTTATATATATTAATTATATCTACACAGTTAATAATGTGAGAAAGAGCAAGAAGGGTTGGGGGAGGGAAGGGGGAAATTATATAATTATATTATAATCTAAATCAAATAATTTAAGAAAGAACAATTAAAAAACTGGAAAAAAAGAAAGCAAGAAATGCAAACATCTTCCTTGCCCCTCCCTCTCTCCTGCCCCATACCCTCTGCCCTCCAGTAAATCTCAAAACCTTGCAGGAACTCTGGATTTCCTCATTTACCACCTCAAGCACTGAGGGCTCTGAGTATTTACGGCATTTTATCTCCCCTGACCTCTCTGCCCTTGACTCTTCTGTGGTCTCTAGGATGCAGTAGGTGGCCAGGAAGCTCTTTTAAAACCCAAGTCAGGTCTCAGCACGCCAGGGCTATCTCCAGCTCACTTTGAGGAAGTGACCCAACACAGTCACCATTTGACCTCTCTGAGCTCCACTCTTCTTCCTGCATCAATGAGTTGGCCGGTGCCCGCCACTCTGGTTTCTCTGCTCCTGTCTCACCTCAGAAGCCTTGCCCTGGCCAGTACCTCTGCTGGAAGCACCCATCCAGACCTTACTCGGCACAGCCTCACGTTTTTCATGACTCTGGTAAAATGTCCGTTTCTCACTAAGGTGCCCACTGACCTCCCCAATTAAACCCACATCCCCTTTACTCCCTGGGGCCCTCCAGCCCCCTTACTCAGCTCTCCTCTTTCCCCCAGGACCACCATCTGTTAATTTACAAGACAGCAGGCATATTATGTTCAGTTTGGTCCTTTCCTCACCAGATGGGATGCTTTCCAAAGGGAACAAGCTCTTGGTGTTGTTTTTCACTTTTCCTGAGACAGCACCCTGTACACCGAGACAGGTAGAATATGACTGTTTGCTGTGAGAGATCCTTTGGCCAACACCTTTTAAGATACCAGCCCATTTGGGCATGGTCTCTTATACTATAAAAGCAGCTGTACAGTGTGTGGTCTCTCTCTTGCTTCCAGCTGCTACACTCTGTTCCTGTTTCCTGTTCATGCAGAGGACTGTGGTCTAGGCCAGTGATCTGTGAGTCTCCCCTAAATAAATAACCCTTTATTATACGTAATTCTGCACTAGGTGGGATTATTTTGTAACTTGCGCCATCAACTGTTGAGCGGGTGAATGAAAACACATGCCAGAAAGCAGGTGACAAACATGATCTTTAAGTCTAGATACTGTTACTGTATTTCCAACATATGCAGAAGGTGTTAGATGACTATAGTGTTTTTTCAACTCTTCCTCAGTATAGTGGTGGTCTTTTTTGCATCTGTGATGGGAAGGGTCTGGAGAGAGTCAAGGGTACAAAGAAATAAGCATCTATGAGCACATGGGCACAAAGTGCTTCACTTTGAGAGTGAATCTGTGAAATGGGTATCAAAGTGGCAAAGTGACCTTCAACTGTGAAGTTAGCCAAGGTTTTACATACAGGGTAGACAAAAGAACAGAGAAAAATACACTGTCAACAAATGCAAGCTTTCTGGAAAATTACTTAACCAACAAGTCAAAAGTTTTAAAATATTCAAGAGTTAATTTGTTGGAATGTATCTTACATGTGGGGGCCAAAAAAGGAAAAACTAAGTGGATAAAGATTTTCTTCCATTTGTGCCTTTTAGAGCAAAACTTGGAGTCAGAAGGAGCGGTGACACATGTGTAATCCCAGTACTTCAGAGGCAGAGTTCAAGGCCAACCTTGACTACTTAGGAGGCCAGCCTGGGCTACATGTTTTGTGTGTGCATTTGGAAAAAAATCAAAGATGGTACAAGACTTGAAAAGAACTTGGGTAATTGACAATAAAAGAATGATTAATCAAACTGAATGTAATCATCTTAATCTGTTTTAATGACTCGTTAATAGGTTAACAATATGGAGAATTCTAATGTGATACAATATAACAACTAATTCCCTGCCTTTTACTTTAGGGGAAAGGATGGGAAGGAAGTAGGTCAAACATAAACAGATGCAAAGAACTCATACTCTTGGCTTTCTGACTAAAAGGAGTGCATCCTTCTGATGTCAAATCCCCAGGCATCCTAAGTATACAGGTACCCAGTGGCCTCCCCTGAGATCCCAGAGCTTCAGAGAATACTTACAGACTAGCACCTGAGGTACCCTCACGCCAATCACATAGAACATGAACAGAAACAGAAGTATAAACGTGGAGCTGGGAGAAGAGGCAGTGCCTTGAAGAAGGGGTGGAGGCATAAGAACGTACCATGCATATCACAACGTGCAGCACCCACACCTCCAACGTACCCCGAGGAGCCTTGACCCTAAGCTGGGAGTCAGAAATATTCAGCAGATGAGCTTCAGTGGGGGCTGTCAAGGGCCAGGTCCAGGAAGACAACTAAAAGAGCCAAGGGGGAAAAGGAAGGCCGGGGGAAGCATGGAAGGAACTGTCTCTGAATTATCAGTCTAGCTGGCACACGTGGCCAGAGCCACCGTGATGCACTGTAGAGGCCACAGCACAGACACAGCAGAGGGCCAATGAGATGGCTCAATGGCTAACCTGGAAACCTGAGTTCAAACCCCACAAAAGGGCGGAAGGAGAAAACCAGCTCCACAGGAAGTTATCCTCTGCAGCAGGCTTTTTCTTTTGGGCCACGAACTAGTTCCCAAATCATGATATGGAGACTTCTTATTAGTTATGAATGCTCACTCACTCTTATCTTATACTTATTTCTGGTTAGTTCTTTTAACTAAAAGTAACCTGTTTCTCTTCATCTATCTTTTGCCTCAGGGCTTTTTACCTTTTCTTTCTGTATGTCCTACTCTGCTTGGCTGCTGGCTGGTGGCTGCGTGACTGGCTCCAGGGCATCTCCCTTCCTTTCTCCCTTGTTCTCTTCTCTCTTCTTTTTTCTCTCTTTCTCTCTTTATTCTCTCTTCCTGCCAGCCCTGCCTATCCTTTCAGCCTAGCTATTGACCATTCTCTTTTTTATTAGACTAACCAGGTGCCTTAGGCAGGCAAGGTGAAACAGCAGCGCTTACATAATTAGACAAATGCAGCAGAAACAAATGCAACACACCTTTCACAGATAAACTTAACATTCTGTAGCATAAACAAATGTAATACATCTTTGCCCAGTTAAAAGAATAGTCCACAACACCTCTGATCTCCACATATTCTCTCACAGGCAAGTACTATACCATGTTCTTATTCACACACATATATCGTCATGTGCTTAAACACACACACACACACACACACACACACACACACACACACACTTTTTGGTTTTGAAAGAAAGAAACAGCAGTGATTATTTCAAAGCTCCTACCATATTACTGGTCTATGACCAAGAAAAACAAAAGATTTTGTCAATGTAAATTACCTAACAAATGCCTTCTCTGAGTTTTGATTTAGTGTCTGCTCAATCAAATTCAGCTTCCAATGACTCCAGGGCATTTTATGGTCTTCAGAGAGCTGCATACGTGCTCAAGTCTGTTCAAGAATAAAATCAGGAAAGCATCTCTCTCCAGACAAACAGGCAGTCCCCTGCTCTAGCTCTTTCTGTGTACTGAAATGGAACATATGGGCTCACACATGTGAGGCAAGCCGTGTACCACTGGGCCACATGTCATCCAGCCCAAAACATGCTGAGCAACTGTATCGTAAAACATGTTTCCCTGGCTCCCGTGACTTGTCAAAAATAAAACTGTTTGCTTGATTTTAAAGTCTCATAAGCACACAAAAGTATAGTTGCAAACATGGAGATTTCAAAACCAAAAACGGCCCAAAGCCTCAATTTTATAGCTAAGTGTTTCCAGGAAGACACATTTTGAAGCTTTTCATGACTAGCTATCATGTGTTCTATTTTATTTACTTGTTTATGCATTCTTGTTAGTGATAGATAGCTCCAGACAGCTGATCTCAAATCCAGGATTCTCTTGCCTTCATCTTCCAAGCACTCAGATTATAGGCATGAACCACTATGCCCAACATGTCATATATTCTTTTTTAAATCAAATAGAATTCTATGGTGTGATTTGTGTACAGCCATAAGTTTAATCTTTGTTGAGTCTAAGAAGATACAAAAGCTTATTTCTGTGTTTTGCTTCTGTAACATTTCAGGGAAATAGGATGACCTGTGTTTTGGTAATAAAACTGTGGGAAGTTAGCACTGGGGCATCTAACCAGGCCCTCTGTCTTGTTTACTTATTAGTTTAAAAATAGAACCCTGCAGGCTTCTGCCCTTGGATCTCTCTAATGAGCTCTGATTTTTGGTCTTGAACGATCAAGGGGGAATTTTATGGTTTTGTTTTAACCTTTCAGTGGTGAAATCGAGCCCACACAAGAGGGAATATTCAAAATAAAAACGTACAGCACAGTAATGAATATGAGAAATATATCACCACAACAAAGGTCAATAAATAGAAGTTTATCCCAAAAGACTTGTCACCGCCTCCAACACCACACATCCTCTCTTCTCGTCACCCGCCCCAGCAGTGTGACTTCCAGCCCAGTCATGATTTTATCCCAATTATCTCTTCTCGGAGACTTCCAACGTCATGGCTTAGTGCTGATGTCCTTATTTTAACTGGTAATGGGTTAATTCCACAATAGCGCATTTAGAGATGCACAGTTCACGTGATCAAATTCTCAGTTCACGGCCTTTGCACATTTGAATAGTTGACCTGTGACTACATCACACTGTGGCAATTTTTATCTTCAGAGACACCGAGGTTTTCTCTTTTATTTAATTTTCCTTGATTAAAAACATGGCCTTTTGTCTTTTCACATCTGAAAATCTTTTGGAACGGTGTTTTTTTTGCTTTTGTTCGTGGTGGTGTTCTTTGACACAAAGTCTCACCGTGTAGCCCAGGCTATCCTCAAACCCATTAACCTCCCACTTCACCTCCCAAGTGCTGGGTATCCATGCTTGTGGCAACCGGATATATTTTTAAACTATTATTTTTTTAAACATAAAGTCTTATTACTTAGCCCAGGCTGGCCTTGAATTCATTATCCTACCACCTAGCCCAGGCTGGCCTCAAACCCAGACTCCTCCCCTGAGTTCTCTTCATGGTCCCCCCTACTTAGCCCCACACCTTCTTGCCTCCAACCCAGGGCAGTATTTGTTTTGTTTTTAGTGGCGATATTTGTTTGGCCTCTTGGGAAACATCAAATAAATGAGTCCTACAGTATCTCCTCTGTGCTTGACAGCATGTCAAATTTGAACTTAAAGATTCCAGGACTCATCCAGGTTCGTCCACTCTCCAGCTTCGAGCTTCCCCAAGGGTCAGCCTTCCAGAGACTGTGGACCATCCACCTCTCCACCCTGTCATGAAGAGCACAGATGTAAAAAAAAAAAAATGCCCTGCCCATTTTGTTATTTTTGAAATGGTACATGCTTACAAACACTAATTCACTAATTTCCAACTCAAAACAGGAATCAGACGCTCATACAGTTTGGGCAATGATATAATGAGTGATTCTTCATTTCAAAACATTTCTCTCTGTTTCCCAAATACACATATTTACATCAGAGTTTCTGAAATAGAGAGATTTTCATAGTAAATCAGCATGGGAGTATTTATCAGCTTCTATTTTAGAGCACGTTTTCCAGCTTTGTTAAGGTATAATAAAAAGAAAACACATATTTGAAGTGTACAGCATGATGTCTTCATTTGTCACATGAGTTGCTACAATCAGGCTACTTAGCATATGTCATCTCAATAGCTGTGATTCTCGCTGAACGCAAACACTTGCAATCTAGCTGCAGATTTCAAGTATACAATGAAGTTATTAAGGACTTTCACGATGTGATAAGCTAGCTCTGCAAAACTCAACCTGGGATGCAGCCTGCACCCTCCGCCTAACACTTCTTGCTTCCCCTTCTCCTGTCCCACCTCCTCCCCATCATCCTTCTCTTTCCGTGACTGTGATGCTTTGGATGTGACCTTGTGCCTTATGCCACTTGGCACAACAGCTTCCATGTTCATCCACCCTCTTGCAACTGAGGGATTTGTTTTCGACTTGGGAAGTGTCTTGCTATTAGATACAGTCTGGACTAAAACTCAGGCCCTTCATACTCCACTCTCCGGGTGATGGGATTATAGGCAACAATTTCTTTTTCTTTTCTTTTTAAAACTGAACAAGCTGTTTTCTTCACTAGATCTTTAGATTAAAGAATTATAGATTGTTTTCAGTTAACAATTTCAAATATGTATATGTGCAAACTATGGATGGAATTGTGTTCCCTTCTACAGGAGGAACTGCACAAAGGGGATCTTGGACTATCATTTTGCAATTTTAAATATCTTTAGATTTATTTATTTTATGCGTGTCAACATTTTGCCTCCATGTATACCTGGTGCCCACAGAGGTCAGAAGAAAGTGTCAGAGTCTCTGAGACTAGAATTATGGATGGTTGTGAAGCCCAGTCTTTCCCAAGAGCAGCAGACATCTTCCCAACTCCTTATCTTGTCATTATATAAAGAGGAACTGACTGGGGTGAAAATGCTGCTCCTGTAATTCTTATTCCCAAGAATACGCCACACTTCCAGGTCCAGGACATCAAACTGCTCACAGTAAACATCAAGGGTAAGGCCCACGGCCCTCTTGTTTATATTCCAAAGAGCCTACATCAGTAGCTAAGTCATAGCAATGAGATAAATCACAATGTCGCACACCCTCTGACTTATCATCCTGGATCAGCTAGCCTTCAAGTCCACATTCTGATAGTCTAGAATGTCCCATGTATCGCTCTTACTCTTCTTAACAAGTATCATTTAAATTGTTTTATGGAGCTGAATGCAGGAGTGTTCAATTATAAGACTGGGGGAGGAAGCTTATTAGTTCAAGGCCAGCCTGGGCTTCATGGCAAGACCTTGACTCAAAGCAAGCAAACAAACAAAATACTTTTTCAAATGAAAATAAGTAGCAATCATTGACTCTTAAAAAAATAATTTGGCTTAAATAAATAGTACAAATAGTGGCATGTTTGTGATACTCATCAAATATTAACTAATAAATGAAAACTTCACTCTATAATTTATGAAGTGTGGTTGCTGGCCATCCATCACAGACTCAGTACTGCAAAAGGGCAGAGATATCTGTGGCTGCAACACATGGAGGGTAGCAAGGCTGCGGGAAGCAGGGAGACGCTTGGTACAGTGCAAGGAAGCAAGATGAAGATCCTTCCCAGAAGTGGCTGCTTATATTCTCCCTCTCGCCATCTAAAAAGGAAGAAAGCGTAGCTGCAGAAGTCAGGCAGAGACAAATCTTTGCCAACAAGTGTAGCAGGCAATAGTTCAAGCCCTTAAGAGAACGTCCCCCCTTCTCCCCACAAGCTCCAAGTCTGCTCCCAGAACAGAGGCCAGTGCAATAAAAGCCAGCTTAAATGGGGGTCGATGCAGTCGTGGTGGTTACTATTCATTAGACACTGTTTGAAGTCCTTTACAAACATTAATCTTTCATTTCTCATTCTAACCCTACCAGATGAAGGCTGCCGTGTCCTTATTCCGCAGAAGGCCGTTTATTTAGTGAGCCTGGGTTCTCGATCATTGCAGCATTCGCTCTTTCAAAGGCAGGAAAATGACTGCATTTACAGCTAGAATTCTGAGCAATAACCGTAAAAAATGGTTGAAAATTCTTGCGATCTACATCAGTCGTGGGAGAAAGGAGGGATCACTCAAATTCACACAGAGCATGTGTAGCTGTTCAGAACAGTCCAAAGGAAAAATCTAATCAAGTATACAAACGGGGCGCCAGGCAGAGCCAAGAGGGAGACTCACCCTAGACAAAAAGCTCACAGTACTCTGCATTCCCCATGGAAGGGAATCCCACCACAGAGCTATCTCATGCAGTTAAAGTGACAGTTTATCTGACAACATAGAGTTCCTTCCACACCCTCAGCTGAAATGCCTGCTGTTCTAAAGCCCCAAGTAAAGAAGCGCATCTACAGATTATTTAAGTGCAGCATCACAACCAAGTGAACCAGCCTGGACATGGAGGTGAGGTCACTGACGGATGACACCTTCACACGCCTCCTACAGTGTCCCACTGCTCTGTAGATTCCCACAGGAAGCGAAGCCTCTCTCTTGGGGAGGAAGAGAGAAGCTCAGATGTGGGAAGGGCCCTACCCAAGTGCACCCAGCAGCAAGTCCTACGGCTGAGAATCCAGGCTTCTCTTCCTTCTGGAACCTTGTCCTGCTTGAATGACAATGTCTCGGGTGTATTCTAAGCAGCATAATTGACTGGTGTGCCCTACCTTCTCTGGGAGCTGGGCAGTTAGCTGGGTCAGGTTCCAAGCATGAACAGATAAGGAGACAAGGCTCTTAGAAGTTAGAAAACGTTACGCTGAAGTGAGACAAGCTGTATTTTTTAAGCCTTCTGGCATCCCATGAACACACAAACCTATCCACTTACCTATCATCTCTCTATTCATCGCCTCTTGCCTACCAGCAAACCTCTATCAATCTCTTATCTCTTATCTATCTTCTACCTATTTATTGTCTGCCTTTACTTCCTGGCCCATTTGTCTTTAAAACATCCTTGTGAGGGACACATTGGGAGCTCTAGTTTACTAATGAGAACCGGGGGTTGGGGGATGAAGCAGGTTTCCAAGGCAACAGTGAGTGATCCTGCATGAGAGCAGATCCGGAACTCACCCCAGCTGCATGAATCAGCCAACACGGGAACCTCACAGGCTGTTTGGTGACACATGCTGAAGATGGTTACCTCTCCTCCTCTCTTCTCTTGCCAACTCTCAACACCTAGGTTATCTCTCTGGCGAAATCTCCCTTTTGATGTAGGAAACCCAATAGGCCTTTGTGAGGCTCAGTGTTCTGCTGCTATATAAAGTGCTTCCTTTCAGGGTACTCTCCTTCGCTTCAGAAGTGAACAAGCCGAGAAAGTGTCTCCTGGGGCTCAGCTGGGGCACAGAATGTAAGAAAATCACACACCTTGCTGGCTGGGGAGGTGGCTCAGCAGGTAAAGACACTAGCCACGCAAACCCGACAACCTGAGTTCCATTCCCAGAAGTCACGTAAAAAGCCAGATGTGGTGGTACACATCTGTAACACTGGCGGTATTCCTGTGGTAGAACAGGAGGGAGAGTCAGGAGATTTATCTGGAAGCTCGAGAGCCAGCAAGCCTGGAATATGCAGCCCAGCAGTAGTCACAAGATCCTGTCTCAAGTTTTACCTCTGACCTCCACTAAGGTCATGACATGTGAGTTCTCTCTCTCTCTCTCTCTCTCTCTCTCTCTC
>LOEQ01011358.1:0-11761 GCA_001685075.1 Bramus lutescens
TCTTCAAACTTTTTGTTATTTTTCTCATCCATTTCTTTAGGGGAGTTTTTCATAACCTCTTTAAAGGTTTCTATTGCTTTCATAATATCACTTTTTTCTACTTCTTCTGGATTAGGGCATTCCAGTTTTCCTGTTGTATGTTCACTGGATACTGGTGTTATCATGTTGGTTTTCAGGTTTTTGATAGAATTTTTGCTTTGGTGCCTGCCCATCTCTGCCTTCGAATGCTCTCTGATGGATCTTCTGGTACAGAATCAGGGCTCCATGTTGTTCAGGGATCACTCTAATGGATTTTCTATTACAGGATCAGGGCCCCTTTCTCGCCTGGGCCCTCAAAAACAATGCAGACAACAGGCTTACCTTGCTGCTGGCTGGCTATTGATGTCCTTTTCCATGGGTCAGGAATGCACTCACCTCACTGATGGATGTTCTGCTGCAGGATCAGTGCCCCTTGCTTGCCAGGGGACCTCGCAGACAAAGGGTCTGCTTTGCTTCCAGCAGGCTATTGAAACAAAGGGACTCCCACCTGGTTGAATTCACCCTGGTCCCAGCGCCCAAATAGGCTGAGCTGGGGGATCTCTTGCCCCAAGGAAGTGACGGGAGGAGGTGCCTGAATGCAAGCTGGGATGGGATAAGAAGCCAGGGACAGTAGCTGTTTTTAGGAGCCCCTGCAGAATGAGCAGGAAGTTTAGGGTTTGGGGAATGTCCGTGTTCCTTTTACACAGGTCAGGAATGCACTCACCCCTCCCATGGATGTTCTGCTGCAGGATTAGTGCCCCTTGCTGGTCAGGGGACCTCACAGGAAAAGGGTCTGCCTTGCTGCCAGCAGGCTATTGAAACAAAGGGCTAGGTGCTGCTTCTTTGACAGGGAGATGAAAAAAATATTTCCTGTCTTTTAAGACAGAACACTAAATGCAGTTTCAACCAATTCTATAAGATATGTCAAGGACTAAAACACCATATTTTATTCATTATATACAGTGAATTTCATTGGAATATTTGATTATGCAAATGTAAATAATAATGGAGCCATTTCTCAAGTAAGACTCATAATTGTCATTTTTGACTTTTCACATACATGTTTGGTAGTGCTTACTCATGGTCCAAACATTCAGAATGGACTTTTGGAACCATGGTTGATCTTGTTAGCTGTCATATTTTCACATAATCATATGGTTATTTTACAATGTTTCTGTGGCCCAACCTCAATCTTATCTATTTTCTGTTTTGATATCATTGTTTTGTAATTTTACCAAATTTATTTTTTTATATTTTTTATTGCTTTATAAATAAGACAAGTCAAAGTTTCCACTTCCTCCCCTCCTCACACTTCCCTCCCTTCCCTCCATCCCATCCAGTCCTATAAGAGAGGGAAAATTACCCTGCCCTGTGGGGAGTCCAAGACCCTTTTCCCTACATCTAGGCTTACGAAGCTATGCATCTAAATAGACTAGGATCCCAAAGGCCAGTACATGGTAGAGACAAATCCCAGTGTTATTATAATTGGCCCCTCAGTCAGCTCCAATTTTCAGCCACATTCAGAGTGTCCACTTTGATCCCATGCTCATTCAGTCCCAGTCCAGCTGGGGTTGGTGAGCTCCCATTAGCTCAGGCACACTGTCTCAGTGGGTGGACCAACCCCTCATGGTCCTGACTTTATTGCTCATATTCTGCCTCCTTTTACTCTTCAACTGGACCTTGGGAGTTTTAGGCCCTTAAGTACTCAATATTTTTTTGGGGGGGGGAGATATCATTGACTGTCTCAGGTTTATATTGTTGCGATAAACCAACATGATGAAGAAAGAAAGGGGTTACTTCAGTGTACAATTCTAATGTCATAGGATATCATTTAGGGGAGTCAGGGCGAGATCTAAGTAAGTGCGGAAGGATCTAGGGGAAGGAACTGATGCAGATGCCATGGAGGAGTGCAACTCACTGATTTATCTGGCTTGTTCAGTGTGCATTCTTAAACCATTCATGACCACCTGCACATATGTGGTAAGGACACTTTTATTGAGAAGGACCATCCCACATTAATCACAATAAAGAAAATGCATCATGGGCATTTTCACAGGCTAGTTTGGTGAGAAACTCTTTCAACTTAGGTTTCTTTTTTTTTCCAAATGGCTCTAGCTTTTGTCAAGTTTTTGCCAGCATAAAACTAGATGGCACTAGTGTGTTTCTTGCCAGGCCTGAACTGTATGTCTTTCCTCAGTTACTGGAGACCTGGGATTATAGGCACAGACTATCACATCCTGTTAGTGGTCATCATTTATCTGCTCTAATGCCAGTTTATAAAGGAGAGACCCCGGAGAAGCCTCCATGCATGTCCTTTGGTTTGTCTTAATCCCAAATTTCACCTGATCTTCAGGCAGGGCTTGGGTTTATTTGATGTTTGACATTAAGTTCACACTAAAGATATAAAAAATAAATCCTTGAAATAATGCCTTTTGCAGTGTTTGGGGATTGTATGGAATTTTTATGTCTGGACTATTGACTACTGTGTTGAACTTTACCTTGACTGTGACCTTCCTTGAGCAGTTTCAATAGCTGTGAATTCCAGTACTTAAACAGAGTAATCTGTTAAAAAATCTTTTAATTACTGTACCCTTATTTTCTTTATGAATTTCAATTATGCTTCATCTAGATAGAGGGATTTGGAATGTCATGGAATTCAAGTGATTTATAAAAAAAAAACAAGTCTCTCTTATTTTAAAACTGGAAACTAGAATGTTTAAAATTTTAATTATCCTTCAACTAACAAAAAAAGATTAAAAAATCATGAAATATAAATACTCTAAAGAAAAATTTTGATCACTGAGAATCCTCATTGGGGATTGCTACATATTGCCAAGGCTCACTCCTGATTCCAGCCCCAGACACACAAGTTGGAAGGAGAGAACTGACTCCCTAGCCTAGAGCTGTCCTCTGCTCTGCAGATGCATTCCATGATATGTGTCTGCACACATGCACATAAACATATGCAAAAAATAAGTGTAATACAAATAAAACTTCTCTATCTTAGATACATTCAATTTACATTTTTCTAGAAATAGTTTCAAGCAAAATAAATTTTAGGTATTTAAGATGTCCAAAACAGTAATCCAGGAAAATAAAAGAAGTCATTAATAAAAGTGTTTGATATGGTGTTGTTACAATTTAACACCAAGAATCTGAACACTTTTCTAATAATATGGAGAATAAATTTTTATATAATGCATATATGGCCACTATTAATGCAAAATTATAAGTGAAATGCTGTGGTTTTACTTTTGTTTCTTTTTTTTCTCTTGTTCTTAAGTGGTTCATGTTCTATGACTCAGGCCTGGGTATCCTGCATAGCTCTGATACTCTGAGTTTAAAAGATGGCATGTCAAGCCAATTCTTATAAATTTCCTCAAAACTTACTCAAAGCAGCTAGCATGTTCCTATGATAGCTTGCATAGAAAGGAAAACTTGAGTGGCAATTTCAATGAGAGATTTAATTTCCTTTTATGTGTGCTAATTTGAAAATTTTATCCACTGACAAAACACAGAAAATACATGTGATTCTTATATTTTATCCCAAGAACTGATTAAAAAAGAAAACTTTCACTTCTGCATCTCTAAATTTTCAATATCTCCCATCAACTGGGACTGAGCACCTTTATGGCTTAATTCATTGGTCTTGTATTGGTAATTTATGCACCCTCCCAAAGCAATAAATGCAATTCCTAGTCTATTTTGCTAATGTGGAATCAGTTCAATTTTCTTTACCTCTTATATTACCAATGTTTGATTTGATTCTCCATCAGAATAATTTTAGTAGAAATATTCTGAAGCAAGTATCAATCCCTGACCAGAAGAGCCTTGAGATTTGTGTGTACTGATTGTGCAGCGCACATGCCTGCAAAGATGGCTGAGGAATAGAAACAGCTCTGTTCCATCAAAACTCAGTAAACATTTGAACCAGAAAATAATAAAAGAATGAGGCACAATAATTGAAATTGGAATTTTTTTTCTACTAGTCATTGTTGTAAAACAGGAAAGCACACAGAAAATGAACATTTCAGTTTTATTTGAACTGATGTAATTTATGGCATAAAGCTCTGTCAGAAGAAAATTGGAGGTTAAAATTGATTTTGTGATCCCTATTCAAGGATGTAGTTTAATATGTTAATTTTTTGCCTCTTTTTTATGCCAAACTGTAGTTTTGACCTGGATGATTACTGCCAAGCTTTGAATTTAAATTTCACATTCTGTAACTTTTTCTCTGTAACATTATTTTGTATCTTCATGAGCTGTATCATCCTAAAACAAAGAAAGTATTTCTTAAAGGAATATTTTAAATTCAGAGCATTTATTAATTATTGCTAGGATGATGAATCAGAAGTGTAAAAGGTAAACGTTTATAGAAACTTTCTAATATGTTAAATGGTTGCTATTAAAGGCATTGACATATGTACAAAAAAGTGTATATATTTACCTATGTAGATTCTATAAGTACTACTTCACCCCTGAAGATTTATTTTTCATATTTGTAAAATGAGAAAAGGAATATCTGTGACATAGAAATAAATGGAACAATATAACTAGCAATTGTTTTAGAGAAAGAACATGTAAGTAGAATAAATAAACCCTACAAGTGATGATAGCAGTAATTATCATCACTAGATGAGTGTCAAGCAGACAGCATTGATAGCAATGACAGTATTATGCATTGTTGCTAAAATCATCCCTTTGCATAATTATTTATGATTATTGTACAATTTGCATATAACCCATGGAGGAAAACATATAGCCATTTGGTCATGTCTATTTATTTTTATTAAATGAGTAAAGAGATAAGTCATTCATTTACTGTATAATGTATCTAAGAAATTATGATTGTGAGATATGAAGAAGATTCATGATACCCTATTTCAGTGTTGAAGTTGGTAAAAACATTAATTGATATCAACCCTCATTTTAAAAACATTTGTTCAACAGCAGCAGATGGGCTTCTCCACCATCTAGTAATTCCACTAATATTGCTGGTGGCTAATGTGTATGGAATGCTTGCTATTTGCATACAATTTGCTTGATTAACAAGGCTTCATCAAACTATAAAGTACTTTTTATGATTGTTTTTGTTAATAACAGGAGAAACAATAAGATAAAGGACTAAAGCAACTTCCTACAGGTCATTTAGTAACAAAGCAACTGATATGTAACTATAAACTTGAGAGTTTGGTTCTTATGCAATGAAGCTCTGCACCACATCTTCTGAGAGGTGGGAGTCCCTAAAGAAAACTAAAAAAAATATGCATTTATTTTTAATGCCCTCATTAACAAATATTAATAATTTTGTGACAAAACTTTCACACATTTATTCTTGCATCTGTAAATCAGACGTCCAGTAAAAATCAAACAAAACTAAAATTGAGGGGTTGTCAAGGATAGGTTCCTCATTGGAAGCTCTAGGAAAGAATGTTTTTACTTGTTCATGTGGGTTTTGGCATGTATTTTTATGTGGAACAGTCTAATATCTCTATTCCTTCATTTCTTCCCTGAGACCAAAAGTGGAAGCTACAAATGTACCAACCAACCCTGTACTCCACTACCAGAATCTGCAGACCATCAGTAGGTGTGTACTTCCTCTCAGACTTCCATCATAGTCTCTATGTTGATAGAGTATGCCTAGAGGGTTTCTGCTTGGAAGCACTCATGAGTATAGATTTATCTCATTTGTAAAATTTAATCTAATTTTCTCATCTTAAGGACAGTGCCTTAAATGGCATCTGTAAATATACATGGAACATGCTTACATTCTCAAAGTATCTTGACTATAGGGAGTGTATGTTTTTGGAATTCAACTCTGTTTACCACAATAACTACAAAAGCCAAATTCAATGCATGGTATTAGATATTCTTAAATTATTAATAAAAAAACTTCAGCAAAGGCACAATTGGAAAAACATACATTTAATTGCTCTATCATTTCTCCTTCATTCTCTCTTGCTATGGGCAAATGGGAAGAAGAAGAAACATCTTCAAAATCATATAGAATGTGTATGTGTTGAGACCTAAGTTTCTGAGAAATGTTTAAAATTATACACACACACACACACANCTTCTCCTTCTCCTCCTCCTCCTCCTCCTCCTCCTCCTCCTCCTTCTCCTCCTCTAACTGTCTCTCCTATCTCTTCATTTGATTCTGCACACTGATCCTTTCACCATTTGATGATATTATCCTGAGTATGTAATCTAAAAGTATATAAAGTATTAGGAAAATACAAAAAAAAATGATCACTCCTTCATCTATTTCCCCAGAGACCCAAGTAACATAAGATAAACAGGAGGAGCAAAAATGTTCATCAAATATTAGCAGATAGAAGTTGATTTTGTTGTCACTCTATGTAGGTATACAATTTAAGACCCTTTTCTCAACATAGTCTTGCCTGCCAAGGTTGCCCTGATTTTATTTACCCCTAAGGTGGCCTTGTATTCTGAGAAACAACTTAAGCCCGTGCTAAAAAAATTATTCATAGGGAGTTTTATATAGTCCATTGTCCTCAAATCATGTCAGTCATTTTAAGGTATTTAGAACATAAAGACTTGGATTGGTATAGAGTATATTTTAATTTGGGAGATTTGGGGGGCTGCTTTAAGCAGAAAATTAATGCTTAATTTTTCTAAGCTGGCGATTGGGTGACATGATAGAACTTAACATTGTTCTTGTAAATACAGAGACAGAGAGAGAGAGGAAAGAGAGACAAGAGAAGATATGACATATATTCAGTCTTTTCTCTTCTAATGTCCTTGACTATGAAAACGTAATTTAGTAATGTATTTTATTCAACAATAAACAAAATACAAGCTATCTTCATAGAGATTTAGCTTCAAAAAATAAACTGAATCATTTGCAGAAATAACCTTTGGAAAGGAATGTTGTTGACTCCAGTAGTCAGAAATTTGATTTAAATATTTAAGACATAGTGGAACATAAGGCTGAACTTTAAGGTCCTATCATAACTATCAGCTTTCATTGGGCTCAGGTGACAAGGTTTGAAAAACAGCAGTGAATATTTTGTGTTACATATCTCAGCATAAAATATTTTTTCAAAGGTTAAAAAAAACCCTGGGAACACAAGATGGTTTCATGATTAATAGTTCCTTGCAGTGCAATTAATACCAACCCATTTCCTTCTAAGTTCACTCCATTAATGAATTTGGGAATATCTGGAAAATATGTCTCAATCTTAACTGTCAAGGTAGATACATCTTTTATTGATTTTATTGAGCTATATATTTTCCTCTCTTCTCCCCTTTTCTCCCCTCCCCTTTGTCTCTCTCACATAATACCCATGCTCCCAATTTACTCAGGAGATCTTGTCTTTTTCTGTAGATTAGATCCATGCATAATTCTCTTAGGGAACTCATTGTTTTCTAGGTTCTCTGGGATTGTGAATTTTAGGCTGGTTTTTATTGCTTTATGTCTAAAAGCCACTTATGAGTGAGTACATATTAAATTTGTATTGCTGTGTCTGACTTACCTCATTCAATATGATGTTTTCTAGATCAATCCACTTGCCTGAAAATTTCAAGATGTTAATATTTTGTTCAGCTGTGTAGTCCCCCATTGTGTAAATGTACCACATTTTTCTTATCCATTCTTTGGTCAAGGGGTTTTAGGTTGTTTCCAGGTTCTGGCTATGACAAACAATGCAGTTATGAACATGGTTGAGGACATGTCCTTGTGGTATGATTTAGCACCTTTGGGGTACATACCCAAAAGTACCTTGAGGAAGGTTGTTTCCTAATTCTCTGAGAAATTGTAATGCTGATATCCAAAGGAGCTGTACCAATTTGTAATCCCACCAGGAATGAAGAAGTTTTCCCTTTACCCCACATGCTCTCCAGCATAAGTTGTCATCACCTCATTTGAGCACTGATAATGGGGTAGATACAAACTCTCGCTATCATGACAAATTCTAAAAGACTTATTTTTAATTTAATTTTTATTATCTAAATATCATAAAGTATTTTTATTATATTTAGCCTTCATCTCACTCTCTACTTCCCTGGAAGCTTTTATACCACAAGACTTTTCTCTTCCTATTTTCATATTCTATTTTCAATAACCCTCTAAGCTTCCACCTGTAGGTGGAAACATGAGCATGGGTAGAAGATTATTCACTTGGATATGAACAATTTACCAGTGGCTACACCATGATAAGAAATTATCTCCATTTCCCAGCAGTCATTAATGATCAATAACCTCATGATATCCTCCCATAGCTATGTGGGCATAATGGAATGGATGCATGGTGTACAATTAACCATAGCTGCTGTGAGTTCATGAGTGCAATGACCATGACAAATCCAGATGCCAGAAATGCACAGCACTCCATACCACCCTCTGGCATAGGAGTTCTCTTCTGATCCCTTCTAAGAAGTTCTCTGAGCTTTGGAGAATGTAAAAAAAATGTCTTATTCAGGGAAAAGAACATAACATCTACTTATTTTTAAGAGTTATGCTAGTTACAAAATTTTATTTTATAAAACACATTTGAATAGAACAACTAGTGAGATATAACATACTTCTCAAATTATCCTTGATAGTCAAAAATGCTAAACAAAGTTGATGTTATTCAGCCTAAGAAGTTTCTGTATTAATTAATAAACAAGGTGATAAAATAAAGAACTGAGTATTTTAACTGCTTCCACTTTCTTTCTATTAATATGTTACCTTAGGCAAGTCACTTAGCCCCATTTTACCTTAACTTCTTTCTTCATAACATTGTCATGAGGTTTAAGTTAATTCCTACACTTAAAAAGCTTTGGATCAGTCAAAACTGATCAATAAATATAGCAAGCCTGTGCTGTGTGTTAGACAGCTTTTTTCATGTGAACAAGTACTTACTATGAATGGATTGTTTTACTCTGTTTTTCAGAGGGCCTGATTCAGAGGATAAGAGTGATGTGGTGAGGCATAGACTTTCAACTCTTGTAGACCAGAAGAAGGCAGAAAGGTGCCTTATTGTAGAACTTTTCCCTTTGATTCCTTCTTATATTGTTCAAATTCTAAGACTATAGAATGATATCACCCACATTCTGTACAGGACCTTTTCCTCTCTCATCTCTAGAATTGCCCTCTCACATACACTCACTGTTAAGTTTTCGCTACTCTGATGCTCTGACATCCTTCCTATTGGAATGACAGTGAAAAAAAAGTCCTATTTTGAACTATGCATGTTTCTCAACCCTCTGAAAGCTGTGACCGTTTAACACAGTTCTTCATAATGTGGTGATAACCACCAACAAAATTGTTTTCATTGACATTACACAATTGAACTATTGCCTCTGTTATGAATCAAAATTGAAATATCTGTGTTTTCTTATGGTCTTAGGCAATCCCTGTGAAAGTATTGTTCAACCCCCAAAGGACACATGACCCACACTTTTAAAACAATTGGTCTAAAGGATGATACTTTTGAACTTTTAGACAAAAAAAATGCTTCACTGTTCCCTGTCTATCATTCCCATAACTAGATAAAATAAATTAATGAAGAAAATAGCATCACATTGTGGTGTTAATTCTAATACAGTAAAAATAAAGATATATGTGGTCTCTACCTTGGAGAAATGAAAAAGAACCAAACAGTTTTGTAATAAAAGTTTTATCAATTCATTTCAATCATCAACACAGGAACTTGATCTCTACCAAATATAATACAATATACAACAAATTTGGTTAAACAATTAAATAGAAATCCCTTCTATTTTTATGAATAAAATAAATTTGTACTTTCACAAGCTGAATTCAGAATCATCTGGATTTTTTTAAATTAACATCATTAAAAATTTTTGTTCATTTCCCACAAATTCTAATAAAATCTGTTAGAAAATGTATTTGGTTGTATTTTTAAATTAATTTGAAAGAGAAAGATTGAAATACATATTTTCAAGTTTGGTGTCACTCAGTGAGATCCTGAAACCCATGTCTTTACCTGAAACTATTCCGTTTTTGAGTGTTAAAAGATGTATCTGTCTCTACACTTGATGATTATGATATTTGTAACATTATCTGGATATTGGCCACAATTTTATTGCATAGTAGAGAAGCACTGGTGAGCTCAGGCACACTGTCTCAGTGGGTGGACTAACCCCTCGTGGTCCTGACTTCCTTGCACAGAGACTTCTTTCAACAGCATTAAGCAAGGATAGCAGGAGGGACAAGTGAAATAATTATTACCTCAAGTAGAACTCCACATACATTTGCTTTGTAGGTTCAAGGGCAACACATTTTGAGTCAATAGGGGCCAGAAGCTCCGGGTCAGATAGATGACAGAGAGTGAGGTTAAAGTACAAATCTTCTGAAAAATTGTTAAAAATTGGGAACTTGCTTAAATATGAAGTATCTTAACAAACACACTGTCAGAATATTGATAAAATTAGAGTGGAGAACTCATACAAATTTCTTGTAACAAAAAAGGAAGAAAAGAAAAAAGTACAGTAAATTAATCTGAGCAATATAATTTCTTGAACAACCACAGATACCATAAAATTGGTTTACAATTAAAATATACTATTTAGTAATTATCTGAAGATCTGTTTGATATGAATAAATGAAAAGAAAAGGGGTTATTTTCCATGCACTCCTATACTATACATTGTAAATAGCTTTAATTTATATAGCTTTATACTAACTAAATATCATATATATGACATATATGGTATATGTTACACTTATAATATATTTGGTTATATTGCATATATGAACATATAAGTTATATATTTTATAAATACACTTAAGTATAAAATGATATATAATATATTGCCACATATTATATATAAACATATATATTATATAATGTAGATATATATGATATGTTTAATTTATGTGTAGGATACACAATTAATATATAACTAATATATTTGATAACAAATAATTTTAAAATACAATAATGTATGTCACATATATCATATGGTGTATATATGGTATATAATAAAATGTATAGTAGATCCATATGGTTTTTAAAGCTTGAGAATTAAGCAGCTCCAAGGCTGGAAGGCCTCCAGTGTCATGACAGTGATAATTAACAATGTACAAGGAGCAGATATAATATTAAGTGGGTCTTCTGATATCAAAGTATTAAGTATCAGAGCAAAGGAACAGAGCATAGTTGCAGACTTAATGCTGTTAACATAGCAGAGACTTTTGAAATTCTTTTCACATTGTGCACTTTAAGAAAAAAAAATAAATTAGTAATATTTGAAGCAGTAAATTTCTGTTTTCACTGAATGTCCAAGGATGTTTCCAAAGATGATGCTGACATTTTGGTGAAAGTCTGGAGAGATTAGAAACAAAAAATAAAATACTACATTTAGCATTTAAGTTACTATCTGAAGAGAATGATATCCCAGGAATTTTTTATAAGCCCAGTTTAAACTGAGTTCAAAAGTATTATAAATTCATAAGTTGCTAATATAGAAAATAATGTAAGAGCACAGGCCTTCATTATTTATTGAATAAGATTCAATTGTATCAAATGTACCAGTTAAGATGCTGTGTATTTCTAATGTTCATCTCTACCTGCTGAGGAATTTGTAGTTGTCAAGGCAGGATTATAGCACCAGGGATTATGAAATATTTACAGCTAACAAAATGAGCATAAAGAAAAGAATCTTATACCTAAAGAAAAGAACATAAAGAAAAGATAATTAATTAAGGTGCATTAATTGTAAAAGGGGCTCTGATCTGAACAGAGAATTCTCAACTGAAGAAGTTCGAATGGCC
>LOEQ01011359.1:0-19839 GCA_001685075.1 Bramus lutescens
ATGCCCAGTGCTCGGCTGGACCCAGCCGGTTCCTCCCAGGGTTAGGAATGCAGAGCGCAGCAGAGAGGGCAAAGCCAGCGAAGGCAGGGTTTCCTGAGCCTGCCCAGCTGCAGACCTACCTCCGCTAGATTGCCAGGCGGTGGCCCTAAACCTGCCCTCAAGGGCGCGCAGAAATAGGGAAGCAAGGCTTCCAAGCATCCGAAAGCAGTTTGTTTTCTATCTTTCAGAGAGAGAATTCCAAAAGAAACGGCTGGTTCAGTTTTGGAATAATTGGGAGAAAAAAATAAAAAAAAAAACAAAACAAAAACAAAAACAAAAACAAAAACAAAAAAACAACCCAGCAGGGCCTGGCAGTAGTAACAACAGCTAAATGTCTAGTTGCCATGTGCCGGTTTATGTTGTGTACTGATCATGAATTATTTGATTTTATTCTATCCAGAAACTGTATGGTTAACTCGAATGGAAATGGGGCCCCAGTATACCATACCAAATGCCAGTCAATTACAACCAATGCTTCCTAAATTTAAATTCAGGGTCCAACTCAGGCACTGGAGACGGAACGCAGCGGGTTTATGAGCCCTGGGCATTTTCACCGTGGGGAAGGCCTGGTGGAAAGCTGGTGATAGCATCCTCTGGCCGCTAAGCTGCACCTGGCTGGCCTTCAACAACCCACAGACCTTAAAAAACTACATGCCTGATTTTTGCCAATGTTTTCATAGCAATGGCATGAATGCTACTTATGGCTTGGCTGAGGACAGTGAGTCCTTCCCCACACTGTACACGAGAGGAGACGAAATCACAGAGAGGGTGTGCTCCCTCCTTTAGATGACAGGAATGGGGATGTGGCTTGCCACAACCTAAGGTCCACGCTCTTTCGACTGAAATATGTTTCTTCCTAATTGCATCCCGGACAAAGCCGTGAGATGCAGACATAGTATTTTAATTTCATTCAGCAAACACTGTGGTTTTCTACCAGCATTTGCTCTTTTCAAGGCTCTGTCTTAGAGGTGACAGAAGATGACAGACACCCTGTCCGCAATCTTTGAGTTCACATTCTAGCAAGAAGGGGATCATATGCTTGGGATGCTAATGAGGGGCACAGGCAGAGAGCCTGCTTGTTAGGAATCTCTTTCCCTCCCCGTATCTTCTGGAAATCTCATGTCTTTATCCTCCATACTCTGCAGGGACCTGTGATCTCTCTTACTTGGGCAAATCTCCCTTATTATAAGTTTTCTTGGTTTCGTGAATGTTTCCTTTCACAATTTTCCTGTAGGTTCAATTCTCCGCTTGTGATGTGATGTATCTTTCAAGTCCTAAAGCACCAACTCTCCAGACTGTAAGCTTCACGTGGGAAGGAAGGAAACACCTTTTATTCTCCCCTTTTCTGCTCCAGAAAATGGCAGATGTCATACCCCATAACCACCACGCTACTCACAGAAGAGGAATCATTCCTGAAGCAGGAACATTTTTTTTATTTCAATCTAACAAATTAGTAAGTTGAGAGACATTAAGCAGGTTGTCTCCAACCAAGTATGGGATACAGAAGGTCTGTCACTCAGATCTGCCTGGTGTTAAAGTCCACAGGGTCTAGGCCTAGGCCACTCTACTCCTGTTACTCAATAGCTAATCAAGGTACATGAAAGGGGCTTATGGGAAATAAGGAAGTAAATCCACGATGGCATTAGAGAAAAAATACAGAGATAAACAATCCGATATAATAAACATTAGTAAGGCATGCATTAAGGTAACTTATCTACAATTCTGCATGGGTGCTAATACTCCTTTTGATAGATGAAGAAACCAAATGGTCTGATGAAGGCTGAGGTACTGGATTGGAAACTCTGAAGATACCGGACAGACACACTAATCTCACCCCACAGCACCGCCTCCATTCCCTTCCGCCATGTCTCCCTTTTATTTCCAAACCCATTTGTCATACATCTTATGAGTCAGTGGACAGGTGGAATTTGAAGTTCATCTAACTTCAGAACCTCAGAGTTGACTGGGGTTGCAGGGAGTCGGAGTGCTGTTCTCACCTTAGCCCTGTTGCGGCTCCTCTGGACTGGAGACTTGTGTGTGTTCATAAACAGGAAGGTCCCTGCTGGTGCTTTCCTTCTGTCATTAAAGCTTAAAGAACCAGAGACTCCAGACTTAGGTTGTTCCACAGGGGTCATAGCAATCTCAGAACGCAGAGTTAGGTTTTCAATGCAGGCCTCTTCTTACTTTATTCAGATCTGTGCCTCCTATTGTCCTGAGTGCAGAGGGAATGGCCAACATGTTCAGAGGCCTCTGAGTTCTCCCTCTGAGAGGAAGTGCTTCAGGAACCAGGCAAGCCCTGTGCGCTATCCCTTCCAGCTACTAGCACTCCCAGGTTCCATCTTTGTTTTGCCCTGTACCTCTAAATCTGCAAATAAGAATTCGAAGTCTCATTGCTTTGCTGGTTTCACTAACAGCAATGGCCACAGACCACTGGAAAAGAAAAGGTCCATTTGTATCGCTTTGCTTGCAGCAGAATGTTGAGCATCCTCAGTGACAAGGAGAAGGTTTGATTGCAAGCAGGCTTTTGTTGAATACCTTGACAGTTATGGAGTGTTACTGCGTAAAGGGATTGGTGCATTGGCCTCCACAGGGATTACAGCCTATGTAAATCAATCCTAAGAAAAAGATTCTCAGATCTTGAAAAATATCTCCATCCTTTGTATTCTCATCCACATCTCTGGTGTCCATCTCCAGGTTGTTATCCTGAAGGTAACCAAACCACACACCCACAAATTGTTCTGTCTTTATTTACATATTTCAGAGCTATAGATGTGTGCATCTGACTATACATACATGTCAGTCCTTAACCATGCATTCTTCTGTTGCAATTGTATAGCTTCAACCTTGCCCTTTGCCAAAGTACTATGAATATGGTGGGTCCAAAGAATAGAGTAAACACAAACCCTTCTTTCCTTCTTTCTCAGAATAAATATATTCACAACAGAATGCTTCAATGGACAGTAAGGTCCCTGGGATTCCTGATAACTCCCTTCCTGTGTATATGTTAGGTTGATTTTTGTCATGGGGCAGCAGAAGATTTATTCATGCTGAGAATAATTCATTAAGAAAACCATGAAGGGCAACCTGCAAGGAAACATTCCGGAACCACTTGAAGTGTTTCTCGGTACTGCATGGCAAAAAGTTAGAGATTTCCAAGCATTTTCTTTTGAAAAGTCATTTGTAATGGTTAATATCATCAAACTGACAGCATCTAGAATCACCTAGAAGGGAAGTATCTGAAGAACTGTGAAATTACCTAGACTGTAATTTCCTTTGTCAATGTTTGTGAGGGGTTCTCTTGATTAGGGCAATTGAGGTTTGAAGACACACCTAAATGCGGGTGGCACCATTTCATGTGGTTGTAGAGTAGAGGAAAGGAGAAAGGGGCCTGAGTAGCAACAGCCATAATTCTCTGCATCCTGCTTACTGATGCATATAATTAAGTCTCCTCTAACCTGATGTCCCTACCACAATGAAGTGTATCCTCAAACTGTGAGCCAAAAGGAACTCTTTCTTCCTTAAGTTGCTTTGGTTCTCTGTTTTGATGAGGCATGGAGGAAAGTGATGGCTATTACAAGACATTCTACAGCCTGGCATGTTAATAAATATCATCATAGTTATTCCTCCTGTGACTCTGAGGTAAGATACAAATTGTCCACATTTGATTGATGAGGAATCAGAAGATTGGAAAGCACGGACCATGAAAGTCAAGTAACACGAGTCAAAAGAAATGCAAGTCCAGGCCTGGGAAAGCTGCCTAATGGACCCTACATACTGTCACCTGGTACCTCTGCTATCCCTTCATGCTGGACACCAGACATAGGAGGGCTGGAGTGGAGTGACAGTGTGGGGATCTGCACTCAGTGGGAACAACAATTCATAACGTAATATCACTATTCTCCAAAGATGGCTGAGCTTTGTTTGGTAGCCTGTATAAAGAAACACTATTAGGTATATTTAGCAAACTGACAACCAGTGTGCCCAGAGCCTGCTGAATGGGAGCAATACATAGGAAGCAATGTATCACAGAGCAAGTTTCTGGGATGTCAAGGATGTACTTTCATTTCCCATTGTGCGGAAAGGTGTTGCAGTGTGGTTGTCAACCACTTCCCAGGTTGTTCTTTCATTCTAGACAGGGCCAGTCATCTCCTGGATTTTCCATATCCCATGTGTTTCCAGGAAGATTTTCACTTCTGTAACAACAGCAGACACACATGTGCTAATCAACTGAGTGGTTTTTAAGGACTGCCACGTTCTGTGCTTTTTTTCTATGACCTGACACATCTCCTCCAGGAGCTGAGATTTGGCAAGTGCTGTGCTTTCCTGTTTTGAAGAGTGGGGCGGGGGAGGGGGGAACTCTTGGAAATGTGATCCCAAGCAGTCCTATCAATCTGATGCTGTGGCATTCTTCCATGTGCCAATATTTGCAATTTTTCTTAATTTTAAAACATAATTATTGATTCTTTGGAAATTTCATCTCATGCACCCCAATCCCATTCACTCCAGTCCCCCATATCTGCTCCCAACCCCAGCAGTATGCCCCCCAAATTAATAAAAAACAAAACAAAGTAACAACCCAAAGAACACACCTTATTCCTCCATCTTTTCAACAGCTCTTCATTCATCCAAGTGGCATCAGGAGCTGTGGTGTGTCATGAAGTATGCTCCTTTTGTCCAATCAGCCCCACCCACAAAATGTTCATTGAAATTGATCTTGCTCAAAACCTCTCGTTTCTGGTACACCATCATTACTGGGATGGGCCATGACTGAAACTCCTTCCAGATATTCTTTTGTTGCTTCAAGTCATGGAGATTCTGCAGTATTTCTTCTGCAGAACCAGTCCCCTCATACACTCTAGCAGGTCAAAGCAGTGGCAGTTGTTAGGGTGGGCCAACCCAAGGCCTAGGATGTGAAGCTGGGTGGTAATTGAACTGATTGGTCCTTGAGCTGGTTGCCACCACCCTGTCAGGTGAGGAGCAGAGCCATCTCTCCTAGGCCCATGCCATCAAGGCCAGCTCTCCCACGCCTACGGTGTGAGGTGGGGCCATCTCTCCTGAATTCTGGGGTTAGCTCTCCCACGGGGGTGGGGCCAGCTATCTTTGGGCCAGTGAAAGAAAGAACTGGCTCAGCATGGCCATTGGATGTCTACACGCATGGTTCCTATGACCCACTGTGGCAACACAAGCAATGGACTTCAGCCTAGACCATGGCTGCTATTGGGCCAGAGACCCACACACAGCTCATGGTCAGCCCCATTTGGCTGGGTAGATCACTTGAATTGGCCTGAACCCCGAGGTAATGGGGTCCTTGGACACCAACATAGCCACAGGTAGTGGCCCAGATCCCTGGCATTGGCATTGCTTTTGATGGACATCAAAACAGACCTTGGCTGCTATAGGGTCACAGACCCAGACATGGTCTTCAGCAGCAGCCCTGGACCAAATGACACCATGGCCTCAGTGGCAATACAGTGCTTGGTCACCAACAAACTTGGCCACAGGATGCTGCCTAGACCCCAGGTATCTGTGTGACCTTTGGTGGCATTATGGACCACAGACATCATAGATTCTGGCTGTGTTAGGATCACGGACACAGACATGGTCCCAGGCAGCAGCCCAGGATTGGATGTTATCATGGCCCTGGGTGAGAGGTTAGGCCACCCAGATTGGCATGTGCCCCATGGAAGTATGACCCTTGGGCACCAACACAGTATTTGCATGTTTGTACAGAGTACCTTGTAAAGTAAGAGAAAGTTGGTAAGTATTGGCTGTGAAACTAAAGGTAGAGATAGTGTACAGGCTCCTTTTTGATAACTAGTTTTTTCAAGGAATCATTCTGGTAATAATAACCAAAAACAAACAAACAACAACTGAAAACAAAGCTGATGTCTAAGCATATGTTACAAAATAAAAATATCTGACTTTCAGTTCTGAAAAGCCACAATAAATTTACCCATGAACCTATTATTTTAATTTTATGCAGTATTCTAACAAGTTACAAGCCCATGGGGAGTTAGGAAACAAATGGCAAACCCTTATAATTAGAAAATTAATAACAGTAAGAAACTGAGACTAAGGAGACCAAATTTAAATATTCTATAAGGCATTTGAAAGTTATAATTCATAAACAGAAAACCTCCATCATACCACATTTCTATAGGACTTCTGTATACCTGGGGTTATAATATCACAGAATATCCCATAATATTAATGATGTTGACTTTCAATCTGTGTTTTGGTAGCTACAGCATGTGACAAAAATAAAGGCTGGGCTCTTCAGCCTGCCACTCAGACTGTCTATGTGATGGCTAAAATCACATGCATGCTCTCACAACAAGTACTGCCTGGTCCAGTGAGCTGTTCATATTTTATTTACATGGAGTGGCATCTCAGAAAAGGTTTAGAGACCACTCTTAGTAGATGATTGACATTGTATTGACTAATGAGATTGATCAGTAATGGCTAATAATGATAGGAGCTGGTATAATACTGCAAAAGCCATGCATTCCCAGAACATACAGCCCAGTCACATTTCCTTAGCCACGTCCTGCATCCTTCTTCCTCCACCTATACCCTAGCCAAAGTTCCTGACTCCCACACAGCTGACTTTACATGGTCTTCTTTCCCCATCTTATTTTTCCACCAACTGGTATTTCTCCTCCTCATCCCTGCAGGGTAATTTATCTTTCAATATCCCATTGATGAGCCATTTCCTCCACAAAGCCTTCCCCTACAGTCCCGCCCAGGTAGCCTTTTCCTGCTTTCTGTAATTCCTCCTTTCTAACTATTCCCCACAACCCCCTTGCATTAATATTACCTTTGTTCTTGACTTCTCTTCTGTGATGGACAAGAAACTTCTTGATGGCAATAACTCCATCTGGATTATCTTTGAGTCCATCACTAAGATTCACAGAAAGCCTTACGCTGAATGAATTGTGTGCTGTAAGAACGTATAAATACATGAATGGTGGGTGCTCAATATTTGCTGAATTGATGAACATAAGATTATTGTCACTACTCCCCTGATGTGTCACATGGAGATAAAGTTACGTTTTGTAGGTTAGAAAATAGGCCTCATGTTATGGAGGCTATGTGAGTAGCTAAGCTTTAACACTAGCATGAGTGACTCCCGTAGGACAAGAGATGGGGGCAGTCAGTGACAGTGACGCTTGAAGAGCAGGAAGATGTTGTCATGAATTTGTTCTGGGGGTCAATAAAAAAAGCAGGTAAGCAAAGGGGGTGCGATAATCTTCAATAACATTTGAATGAATTTACATGGGCACAGTCCTACAGGAGTATCTGTGTTTGCTGGTGCACATGTTCTTACATGTATTCATGCTTGCCAGGGTGCAGAGTGTAAGGGGTATACAGAGTCTCTACAAGATCTGCAAAGTTTCCGAAAAAAAAGAAAAGAAAAGAAACTGACGATTCCCTTCAGAGAAAGAGAAAACATCGCTGAATAAATAATACCTTTCAAGAGGCTTTAATACATTGTAAAGAGCATTTTTACTGATTGGTAGAAATTCTTTTTGATTAATTAATTAGTTAATGTTTTCAAAGCACTTTCAAGATGAAAAACATTTCACGAGAGCTCCATAATTTTTATTTTTCCCATGTACATCAGTTTTCCACATTACTGGGTTTGTTTTTCTCTTGGGTTGCTCACCAAGCCATGCACCCTCACAGAGGCATGGTGTGGAATATGCCAAGGGAATAGGAACGGAGTTGGGCTGACAGTGAGCAGGGGAAGAAAAAAAAACCTAACAACAGAACTCTCCAAAAGTGATGTTTGAAATACAATCATTTAAGCAAAGGGAGAGAACTGTCTTGCTGGAATCAAATTATTTGCCAGCCCATTTTTTTGTGCACAAAGGTTGGATTGACAGCTATATGTTGAAGTAATGACAATAACCAACTTTTACTAATTACTTAGTAAAGTCTGGGTAATGTTCTAGGACTCTGCCTGTATTAAGTGGTATTTTTCTCTCCAACAATCATTTGAGATACTGTTATTACAAGTATTCACTGATGGAGAAAATGAAGACCAGAGAAGAGAACTGACTAACATCTGCCATAGGTAGCTTTTAGGTGACACACTCGAACCTTAGCTATGATATAGGGAGGAAAAAGTATTAATGTTAATGAATGGGAAAAAAGAGGAAAGAATGAAGGGTAGCAGGAAGAGATTGAGAGATGCTCTGAGGAAAGAAGAAAGAAGGGCAAATAAGAAAACTAAATGAGAGAGTGAGAGAGGGAGGAAGGGACAGAAGGAGGGAAGGAGGGAGGGAGAGGTGAAGCAAAAACCTCCTTTGTTAATGTTAGCAGTTCTGACCATGGCCTCCCTTTACGATGTCTGTAGTCCCCCTGTCTCATGGTAAGTCTTCATTCTAAACTAGATGGGATTTAGAGCCATCTATGGATATACTTTTGTCTGTAAAGGCATTTCTAGAAATACTCAACCGAATCAGAACACCTTCCCTAAATATAGCAGAACAAGTCCTAGACTGAATACAAATCAAAAAGCAATCCCAGTAGCACCGTTCATCTCTTTCAGTTTCCCCACTGCAGAAACAATGTGACCAGCTCCCTTCCAGTGCCCCTGTCCCTGTGCCATGACAGCCATGACGAACTATATCCTCAAACTGTATCCAAAGAAGCTCTTCTTAAAGTTGCTTTTGGCAGGCCAATGTCATCAATGAGAAAAGTAGCACAGACACTAATAGATAATGAACAGAAAATAAATGTGACCTACCTTTCCTGTTGGCAAAACTAATCAACATAGCAAAGGAAAGTTAGTTCATTTCTCAAAGAAGTCTTTATTCAATTCTGTGTCACATTCCATTTTGCCCAGGATCCTCATGACATGACATCTTGGTAACAACAAGGTCCTGGATCCTGGGCCTCTGATTTTCTTTTGGCTAAAGCAATTTCATCTGTTATTTCTATTAAGATTTCTGACAGAATTAAGATGGAAATCTCTTAGCCTTCAACTAGCGGGGTGGCCTGTTCCTATCACTGAACATCCTCTTTAACCTCAAACAACCTGGGTATGAAATGGGACAAAACAACCCAAAACCTCCCTCAAAATTATATTTGTGAAAATACTTGGGAAGGACTGGGACTCAAAAACTGACAGCCAGGGTAAACTCCTATGACGTGCTGACTACTTTGCACTAAGGAACTCTCAGAGGCTTGAGGAGCAAGCAACAGTCTTGGTACCAAGGTCTATCTTAATAAGTCCACCCCTCTTATCTTCCACGTCCTGTCTTCTTCAGAGGAGAGGGTTCAAGAAACTAGAATTCCTCTTCCCCAAGGCGACTAATGGAAACTAGAACCTTTTCCCATAAACCAAGCCATACTACAACAAGACACATTATTCTGATCTCACTCTGCCTGTGTAAGGGGTGGTCATAAGGACATTCTGGCCCACCAACGTCTGACAGTTGCAGGCCTTAAGACCCTCATTCCAAAGGGCTCCAGCACTATACCTAGGAGGAAAGAACTCAGCATGTTTTCCCATTTTGCATTCTATGATTGGGTTAGACTCTTTCTATTCAATCAAGACGAGGTTTTGCTCTCTCATTACCAACTCTAAGCATAAGCAGACATTTAATTTTTGGTTTTGGATCTTCATTCTGAAAGCTTCTGTATAAAGTTTATATAGTCATATAAAACTATGATTAATACATTTGCCATGCTTTTCTCTTACTAGCCTGTCATTTCTTATGGGGATGACAGCCATGACCCTCATGATGGGTAAGGAATGGCATTCCCTTTCCTCCTTTACAAAAGCAAGCAAACAAACAAAAACAAAACAAAAAAACCCACAAGAAATACCTAAAACATTTGTAAAACAAACATTCCATGGAATTTCATCTCTCACATTCCCTTTCATCCTTCTCAAATACCCATAGGTAGGCCTGTTTGCAAGCAAGAGTCCAGGTTGCTAAAATTATAGTTGGAGGAAAAAAAAAGTGACATCTAACCCCCACCATCATATACATTCAAATCTCAATGGAATGAAGAGATTTGAGGCTCTGGGATGGGTGAACCTCTCAGAATACAGTGAATTAGTATCTAGCACAAGGACGAAGGGGAAACGTAAGACAGAAGTACATAATTTATTGGCCATTTTGGCTGCAGGGTTCTCATTAAAGTGAGTATAATTAACAAATCTCTTTGCAGATATGAGATACAAAGATGCCACAGCCATAAAATCAAGGGAGGGATGTAGTAGAGCATTTCTCTCTGACTCCATTGACTCGGTGATCTCAAGCCCAGGCTATGGCCTCTTTATGGCTCAGTCTATCTCAGCAGAGAAATGGTTGCTAACCTCACGGGATCAGCGTTAGGCTTGATGGCCGAGAAAAACAGGTTCACCCAAAGAAAAGACTCAGAGCAGTGATGCGTGAAGTCCCAAGTTAACCCCCTCCCAGAGAAATGGTGATGTCACAAAGCAAGCTGCCCACGGCATGGTGGACTACAGGGAGAGAAAGAAGGGATAGCAAGCAGCAAAATGTGCTTTGTGGTACATACTCCTGTGAATGAGCAGCGAATGTGTTGAGAAGCTGCCTTGACATGCATGAGCTTTCAAGAGGCCTCAGGACTCTTCCTTGCTGTGTTCACCCACCCACTCTACTCTCGGAGAGGCAAAGTATACTGCCTGCTAGCTCAAATGGTAGATATTGGATATTGAATGGGCTGGAAGTCAACTATCCATTTTTCCTTTCCCCCTTTCCACCTTTCCACCTCTCATCCCTTAAGGAGTTTGTTGGAATCAAGAAGCATCTTCAGAGAAGTTTCAGGTCAAGAGCAGGTTAACACTGTGCCTACAAACCTAAGAGGAAGGCAGGTTAGAAGAATGTCCAATAGACTGTACTGTCCTGACTGTCTGTCTTTGCTAAACGTGACGTCTCTACCACACAGCTTCCAAGAGCAATTGAAAGCATTCTGTTATTATGCCATTGCGACCTGGATGAGAAGCATGCCTTCAATAGTGAAATGACATTTGAAAAACAAGGATTTCGCTCTGGGATAAGAAAGAGCCTTGTGCGATTCCCTGATAGCCCTAACTCTGCCCCACCCCCACCCAGGAACATGTGAAAGATGCCAATAGAGGGAACGGTGCCAGATAATTGTCAGAGAGGATTAGTGTGATCAGTGACCAAGCTGTGAGCCTTCAGTCTCCTGGCAAACCACATGGAAAGCAAAGCCAGCTCCAAGAATCTGGTTCTAAGGCAAATGGAGAAGTGGCCTTCATCCCAGGGTGGCTGGATTTATGCAGCACTTAGTACCCCATATGAGCAGACCTATTCTTAGGATAGACCCAAGAGAGGGCACATTGCCTTCTCTTTTATCCTGTGATAAAGACCAGACATACAAAGTCAAGGCAAGCCATAAACAAAGTAGCCATTAAGGGATTTAGATTAGGGTATATAATTGCCCCATTCTTACCCCCAACTGAATTCAAATGGGTTCCAAAGCTTTGTGAGAGCTCAAACGGTTCAGGGCACAGCCATAGCCACAGGAAGGTGGGGAGCAGAAAGGAACTGAGCCAGTGCCATAATTCTAGCCACACTTCAACTGAAGAAAAGGTAGCAAGAAGACAATAAACTGATTCTAAGGAAGGTCATGATTCTGCAGGTCAATGCTCATAGAGATTAATGAATGAATGAATGAATCAATGAATCAATGAATATAAACAGATTAATAAATAAATAAATAGAACAGACAAAAGATTGCAGTGGAAATGGATCTGATGGCCAGAGTGAGAATGTGGGAAAGAGGAAGAAACTTCTTAAGAGCCACACCCTCCCCACCNCCCCGCCCTGGCCAGGTAAAAATTGTCACCATGTGTTTATTTCCTTGGTTGCTCTTCAAATTATTCATGCATGCTATTATATTGTTTTTCTTGGTCTTTCTGAAGGGGTCCCATTGTCTTTTATAAAAGGTTCCAGTCTACAGATGCAACTTGACTTTGACCTTAACTGTTTTAAACCAGCAACTGAGTACTGTCTTCTCTAGTTCTGAGTATAAGAACCTACTGCAAAGGCAGGCTTGCCTTCTGCTTTCAAAGCTCTGTTTGTTTGTTTTGTTTTCTTTGTTTTGTGTTTTTTGTATGTATTTTTTGCATTTTTCTTCTTGCAAAATCTTGTTTGCATGAATAACATTATTTGGAAATTGCATATCCCTCCAAGAAGGATTCAGAATTCTCTCTTCTATACTTCACATCACATTATACTCTATGAAATAATCCTCTCTCTGAGTAAGTTTCTGATCTCATATCTTATTTCTTTAGTAGCTTGCTGAAGTGTTGAATTATTTCAAGGATTGGACCTCTGTTTCATTCTGTTTTATCTGATGAATCATTACCTACAAAAACCAATTCTTTATTGTTTCATGGTCCCAAAGGACCGGGTTATTCATGTTCCTGCTGTGAATTCACTTAGTCTGTTAAAACATATTAAGGACTGAGATCATGTGACTGGGACTATAGCCCACATCGCTGCCTGGTGGCAGCATCCACAAATTACAGTATAAAGATGTAAGACAAATTTTGGACATTTTGCCATCTGAAACTTGAATTTTAAAACAGGGATGACAAAAAAGAGTCACTCCTTTACGATCATCGAGGTAACAGATTCTGATATCGATGATTAGCAGATAACCTCAGAGATATTTTCAATTGGCTCAGTTATTCAGTTTCTCACACTGTGTTCAGAATTAAAGGAATTGATCCCTACACTTGTAATTGAATGCACTTTCTCCGACATAAGTTCTCTAGTTTAAAAATGTATTGATAATACAATTTCTTTTCCATAAAGAGTTCCTGCACTTGTTGCTTAACTAATGAATCCACCAAATGAAGACAAGGTATTAGACACCGCATTGTAATTTTCTTAGATTAATGCACATGTCCATCATGTAGACAATCTAACTTTCTACCAAGCTCGCACATTTATACGATGAATACGATGAAGGTAGTTAGTGTGCCTTATCAAAAGAAAGCTTAGGTAGAGTTGCTGTACATTTTAAATCTACATTCAATGTAGATTCAGGATTAGACATATTTATTTGGTATAACATATGAGGATACCATTTTCCAAGAATTAAAACTAACCCTTCTCAACCAGAATATTTTATCCAACACAATACTGTTGTCCATAGCCACATGGAAAACAGTGACATAATATGAAAGGATAGCTATCAGAATGCTGCTAGATAATCCTCCATATCTTCCTCGCACCATTAGAATTCCCTGTTCGTTCCTCCACTCCGTCTGCCAATATTCTGGAAAGTATATTGCAGATGAAATAGGAAAAGCCATTCCGCGTACACTGCCTGCCACTCTGAAGAAAATGTAGCCTATATCTCTATTCAGATACATAATGTGACTCCAAAGTCAGGCTGCTGCAGGAGATAAGAATTCCTGAAAGTAAAACAAAATGTTTTGAAGATAAGAACTTGCCTACTGAATCTCACCCCAGTCTGAGTTTCACTCTGCCTATCTGTGAGCAAGGTTTGCTCTGAAACTTCTGAGAACTGCCGCAAGTCTGCCCTCTCTTTCCCCTAATCTGTTCTACAGATGGTCCTCAGATTATGGTCTTTACCATGGCAGCACATATCACTTTTACCTGCAACTTTGTAGACGTGCATCCTTCTGCAGAATGCAATCTACCTTCTTATTTTAACAGTGAAGACAGCGGAGACTAGGCTGCCTTCCTTCACTTGCTGTGTTCTCTTTACCTACTAGCCTGGATACTCTTTTCCAGGCTCAAATAAGCTCTGTGGTTTCCCAGACATGTAGATTTTGATTGAGGGGTTTAGGTCCAAGCCTGAGCTTCCATCTTGCTACCAGATTTGATGTGATGCCAGCACTCTGTATCGCAGGACCTCAATCTGAACACTGGGGATGGAATGCTCGTCTCAATAAGATCATTCACCTCCTTCTCTCACCCTTACATTTACGACCGTTAAGATTTCTTAGCTTATTCTTTAAAAACTAATTCTGAGTCTCTCACCTTGCTAACATTTGTCCTACTCTTTCTAGCTCTGTGGTTTTCAACTTGGCTAAACAGTGAAGTGACCTAGGGGTTGCAGGGCATTAAGATCCAGTTGAACAAGTAAATGCCAGGTCAATTAAGTCAGACATGGGTTGAGACAAAGAAGGCATCTGCATTTTTTTCCCCTTTTTTAAGATGACAGCAATGTTTAGCCAAGTTTGGGAACCACTGGATTTTGGATAAAGTCATGTATTATTTCAAAGCCTTTTTCTTAAACCTGTGTTTGATTTGAGTTCGCTGTAAAATAGTCTTGTCTTTGGAGCTGAATTCTCTCTTGCTCTCCTCCCACATTCTGAAGACAGATTGTTTCCCATCTCTTGGCTTGATAAAGCCCCTAACACTTGTGGTGCAGTAATTTAAATGTTGAGTCCCTATTCAATTATCAGATTTACCATGTACCATCTTATTATGTATACATGGATCTTCTTGGGTTTGTATTTGGAGTACCCTTGGGCCTTAGTTTTCTTATCTATTAACTGGAAACAATCTCAAATATATTATGAGGTATGTATAATGATTACATGAGATGAATGATATAAAGTAAGTACTGAGTGCTGGCTCAGTGTCTACTCAACAAACACTAACCATTATTATTATTAATTAGCCTTCTTTGTATGTTTCACATTGTATAATATAGCAGTAAGCAGTCAATAATCATTTGCTGGATGAATAAGTCAATAAATGATGGAGAATAAATCATACTTAATTGCTCTAAAATAAACCCATAGCAGCCGGTCTTCTGCTTACAACATTCCAGTTAATGTGTGTTAACTATTTACAAGTGCTCGCTGGCATCTTTGTGGCCAGTGTCTTTGTGTATTCAGATCTGAGTGAAGGCAGATGACTTCCTCAAAAGACAACAGATCTGAGAAAGATAATGGCCCTCGCTCCAGAAAGGTCTCATTCTCTTTAGTATGTATCCACTAAAATACACCAAAATATTCATATCATTGGACGAGCTGTTCGATCATGCTCCTATCTAACAGCTACATTTCAGATTTAACCCAATGTCGGTGAGGATGGTATTTCATAATCTTGAGAATTGCATCAATACCTTTGTTTAATGGACATTGCCTCACCCTCCACTGAAGGGACATGGCTGACATCACCAGAAACACAAACTTTGCAGCTTTCTATTCATTCTTACGCCAGCAGAGCATTTAATCACTATGGGACTGCGAAAGCAAGGGGGTTACTGGAGATTGTAGCCACACTACATAATGTGATGGAATGGGTGAAGTCTGACTATTACCAGCGTGAACAGAGCCTTTTTATTGGAATCCATCCTGGTGGAATGAATAGACTCTGTTCTGTTTATTGATTACACCCTGAGTATTGAGGTAGAGGTGGCAGGAGCTGCCCAGGAAAATACTCAGACGCCATTGTGCGCCTTTCATTTTGGCAGGGCCAGATAATCAGTCAGAAATTCACTTTTAAACCCTAAACAACATGTTCGATAGCCTTACATCCCACAAGGACAAAATCACACAGAAATAGAAATGTCTTAAGTCACTTGTATTCAAGCCCCTTTCACTCAGTTCACACACCATTGAACTTCACCGGAGGAGCTTCTCTCAGGTCCCCGTGTCCTCTGCTCTCTTCCTACACAATCAATAGGATTTTAAGAATTCTATCTGATCATGGCACTGTCGAATGAGTTCCTATGGTACTCTGAATAAAACTCAGGTTCCTTGTGGTATGGCAAGGCCACAGCTCAAGGAGCTTTTCCTAATCATCTGACCCCTTGCTCTACCTGTACCCCTGCAAAGCAGTTGCAAGACTCTCTCCCTGCACCTAACAATAAAGTCCTCTCTCTTTCCTTACTGACCTGGGCATCTCTTTTCAAGGAATTTGTGACTCTTTCCTTACCTGCTCCCCCAGGTACCCATTATTCTTCATTTTATCCTTGGCAGTTATGCAGCATCTTTAAATATTTATTGTTTCATTCGTTTACTTGTTTGACAAATGTTTTCACAGAACCCTGAGTCTCATGGTCATCTGGCTCACTGAGCAGTTCAAGGCAAAGTTTTTTTAAATAAACAAGTGTACTCATCAAGTGCTATTTATGCACACAACACTCAGTTTTAAAAGGAGCTTCACCAAAAAACGTAGCACTTCTTGCTCAATAAAAACACATATTCAGAGGGATTTACTGTACCTAAATGGTAATGGGTTTTCTGTTGCTTAGGACTATCAGCTAGCGCACGTTTTCAAGCAGCATTATAAAAAAGCATTAAGACTTGTTACTGTTGAAGGCATTGATACCAAAGAGAGGTGTCATGAACACCAGAAGTCTTTCCATTCACTTCCGGATGCTTTCATAGCTTTGCATATTCATGTCTTGCTGCACTGTATGTGTGTTTTACTATTCATTTGCTGACATCCAACTATATCAGTTTTAATGACCATTGGGCATGGACTTACTTCACTAACTTAATTTTTGTGAATATATTTGTTCAATTGGAGCCTCTGGCTTGTCCCTACATAGTCCAGATGACACACCCCCTCCAAACCCTGCCCTCGGAGAGCATCCTCAGTTCTGCCTTCTTGGCTGTTACTGTAGTTTTCTTCTCTAAAAGTTGTCAACTGCCCAAGTCCCCGCCCAAAGATTTAAGTTTTTGACCATACCTGGGCACATACCCAGCTTACACTTGGCATGCCATCAGCTCTTGCCTACAGCCCATAAAATCTTCCTCCTTCTGTTTGCGTGTGCGACTCCCTTGGTGCCAATCTCAAGGACTGGAAGACCTGCCCTGAAGTTGCTCTTAACAGAAAAAGAAAAGAAAGAAAGAAAAGACAGATTTATTGATTATGTATACAGTGTTCTGCCTGCATGTATGACTGAAGGTAAGAAGAGGGCATAAGATCCTTTTATAGACAGTTATGAGCCACCATGTGGTGGCTGGAAATGGAACCCCTGGAATAGCAGTCAGTGCTCTTAACTGCCGAGCCATCTCTCCAGTCCTCTAAAAAGTTGCTCTTAACAAACATGTAGTAGTTATGTTTTAATTTGGCTTAATCTGGCTTACCATGGTGATGTAGAAACTCATTATGGGTGGCAAAAAATTCTATTAATATTCTTGTTAGTTTTCTTTTATTATAAAATGATTCCTGTGACAACTTAAAAATATAGAGAGAAAGGTTTATTTTGGCTCAAGTTGTGGAAGTTTCTCGCTATGGTCAGTTGCGCCTATTGCTTTTGGTTGGTAATGTGGCATCATTTTGTAGCAAAGACTGAGTGATGCAGTAGTGTTTACCAAATAGTGGCCACAGAACTATAAGGAGAGGGGAGGGCAATATCCCTTTGGAGGACATTTTTCCAAGGAAATGACACACCCTCCCTCTCATTTTCTTTCTTTTTTCCTTTCTTTTATTTTCTCCTTTTTCTTTCTTTTTGGTTGTTTATTGTCTTTTGTTTTTCTAAGACAGGGTTTCTATGTACAACAGCCTCATCAGTCCTGGCACCCACTCTGTCAACTAGGCTGGCCTCGAACTCACAGAGACCCACCTGCCTCTGCCTCCAGAATACTGTGTTTAAAGGCATGTACCACGATGCCTGACTTTGTGGGCTCATCTCTTAAAAGTCCACCACCACCTCTTAATGTTCCCAGAGTCTGATGACTTGACCTTAAATATGTAGATCTTTCCGAAAGGGGAGGGTGTGTGGAGAATTTAAGAACCAAACAATAGCAACATTAAAAAAATCTAATGCTTTAATTATGAATAATTTAGACAATTTTATAGGAAATGTGGTATATGTGTTCATGTTGTGCAGGCTCAGAGTGCACCAAGAACGTGATTCTCTTTCCATTTTTACAAGTGTATTACTGTGGCCCATCAGAAAGTTAGGCAATGACACTGGAGGTGTGAGATTAGGCCCATTGCTTTCACAAGTGAGAAAATGGTAGGTGATCCCCAAACTAATGAGTGTTGAACTGCCTACTCTCTTTATTTTAGGTAGTGCTTATTCCTAGAAGCACACTCTCATATTAGTCTCAAACACACATAATCTTCTTTACAGGATTTGTGAATTAGAAAAGGGAAGAGATATTTAAGAATTGGAGCATGGAGCAGGCGAGATGGCTTAGCATCTAGAGTGCCTTACTACTCTTAAAGAGGACAGAATTTGGTTGCTAGCGCTCACCGTGGGCAGCACATAATTAGCTGTACCTCCAACTCCAGGAAAATATGCCTTCCTTTTCTGGCCTCCACAAGCACAGCCCTCCCTCCACCCCAGTACACAGATACACACACAAGGATACACAGGCAGACACAGGACACCTCCTCCGACATACACGCACAGACAGACGTAAATAATAATAAATTGGAACAGAAGTTTCATTAAAATTATTCATATATATACTTTTTCTTTGAAATATATGTATTTGAAATACATATCTAAAAGGTGTAAATAATGAACAATCTATGGACATCATGTTTTGAAGCATTCTGATTGCATTATGCTCAGTGATGATATTCTTTGTAATTCTCTTTAATGACAGTGTGACTTTAGCAATGTGTCCTGTGTCACAATGACTCATCTATTACTGCTCCCTTCTAGCTTAAGTACACTAACCTATTACAGATTCTTGCTCTTAACTCTATTTGGTAACTTATCCTTAATCCTTATAAAACATGACAATAAAACCCCTTCTGTGAATCAGGCTCTGAGCAGTGATCTGCCCTCTCTGGTCATCAATTTGTACCTTTTTTTTTTCCCGTCCCTTAAAATCATAGAAGACATGGCAGGTGTGTTGGGGATGGTACAGCTGTGTTATTTCTTGAAACAGCTGGGGGCAACTTGTCCAAAGCAAAGCTGTCCTTTCTAAATATCGCAAGTCCTGTGTAAGTAGACATAATGGAAGCCCCGTACCCACAGTTATTGATTTGGCTCATTGACAGCTGAGGGGTTTAATATATCCATCCGCTTTGTGATGCCATTTTAAAACTCTGAGGATTAGGAAGGCAATTTTCTCAAAGGGATTCTTCTGAGAGCAAAAGCCAACTCACCCTGTATGGGTGAGGGCTCCGGCAGAAACTTAAGTGAGGAGAACGGAGCTGGGGAGCCGGCAGATATGTTCTAGCCTGCCACAAATAATGATTTTTAAAAAGCCCCAGAAGAATGCGCTTTGCTGCTTTACATACTGCTATAATGCATTAACTCATGTGATAGGACTGCCGAGAGTTTATTTATTCATTTATTTCTGCCTCGGGCAAACAGCGGATAAATGCTTACAATAGTAGGTTACCAGGTGTTTCGGCGACGGAGATTAGTAAGACCCCTCCTTGTGTAGGAACTGCTTAACTGCTTGCCTAGTTCTAGCCCACGTGGAAATTGTCAAAGTCTTTAGTGATTTGCGGTGAACGACAAAAACAATGGCAGAATTTTTTTTTATGCAGTCATATTTAGATCAAGGGAGGATTTGGTGCACTTGTGCTGGGTAATCGGCTTACAAGAGAAACGTCAAATGTGTATTGACTAGAATTTATCTTGTATGAGATTCTTACCCGTATTCACGATTGTTCGTTATTTTAATTATTTACCTGATCAGAAAAAAAAAATACAGATGGTATTCAGCCGCTACAATGAGTGTACCCTATGCCAATCGAGTAAATACTTTAGCGTTTGTCTTTATTGGTTTGTGTGGTAACACCTTTGGCTACTGAGTGCAGCTGTAGTTTGGTTTTGTTCTTCCTTCCTTCCTTCCTTCCTTCCTTCCTTCCTTCCTTCCTTCCT
>LOEQ01011361.1:15281-37883 GCA_001685075.1 Bramus lutescens
TAATATCAATTTTGTTTTATGTGCTCTTGATTAAGGTATTGTGTTTATAAAGCTCATTTAAAACGTAATCTATAATTAAAGAATACAGGTTAATAGAGAGTCATTTATAATAGTTAAGACTAGTTATGCTTGTTAAGTTTTTGAGACTACAGAGATGTATTTCAGATGAATAGATATTCTTCAGATCTTTAAAGACTGTAGAATATGGCATTTAAAATGTTTTCAGAATTTGAACATTTTATGACAGCAAGATACATCTACTCCTGGTAGTACCAATACACTTCAAGAGAATGAAGGGCATCAAAGAGGCTCTTCATGGAGTTTGTTAGCCATTTGGACAAGAAGCTGCTCTTGCCTGAATTGCTTGACTTGACTTGCAGGACCCACAGAAAAAAGACTGCTGAACTTGCCTAAAGAAGGTGAGACAGTCCTTTGGGGTTCCTGCTTCATGAAAGACTCTGCCAGACATTCTGCAGGACACAGAAGAGACTTACTGCCAAACTGCCAATATAGGTGTCTTTGAAATTTCCCACTTCATAGAAAAGTCTGACAGATACTATGGTCTTCTAGACTGAAGATTGGATGCCATAATGTTATAGAAGAACTTTGGGTGACTGTCCAGTCAGTGAGAAGTCTCTTTCAATTCTAGAGTTTTAAAAGTTACTTACAATGCACTTCCTGTTTACTTAGGTAATATTATATCCTTCTGGAGTCTTTGATGAAGTTGAGGAACAGATAGTTATGGTTTTCCTTAGTTATGAGAAATTATAGAATAGATTTAAATATTGTAACTATAATTCTTGCTTGATACCTGTTTTGCTATATTTAATTTTACTACATTAAAGTAAAAACCTTACTTTTTATTTGAATAGAAAAGGGGAAATGATGTAAGAAGTCTTTCTGTATATGTGTTGCTTTTATTTGGTTAATAAAGGAGCTGCTTTTAGCCAATAGCTTAGCAGAAAAGAGTTAGGTGGAAAAACTATACTGAATGCTAGGAGAAAGTAGACAGAGTCAGTAAGAAGCCATGTAGCCTCCTGCAGGAGACAGATGCACCAAAACTTTGCTGGTAAGCCATAGCCATGTGGCGATACACAGGTTAATAGAAAAGCATTAATTTAAGATATGAGTTAGCCAAAAATATGCTTAAGCTATTGACCAAATATACTGCAAGTAATACAGATGTCTCTGTGATTATTTCTGTTCTGGGCAGTGGGAAACAAACAAGCAGCCTTTGCCAGCAAAGATATTTCATGTTTATTTGCCAGACCTTATCTCCAGACCTCAAAGAAGACCACATTGTCATTATTTTGTATTAGGGATCTTCAAGGAAACCTGTGTGTGTTACTTTTAATGTGACTGTAATAGAATGCCTAAGCTGAGTACTTTATAATGACAGGTATTTGTCTCCAAGTCTAGAGATTCTACAGTATAATTATGCTCTATCTCCAATGAAGGGCTTGTAGCTATATAACAGCCTAGTTGAGCGAACCATGGTAGAGAAACAGTAAGTCAGAGAGGCTGCATGATGAAACAGGAGTCTGAGGGACTCAGGGATCAAGACATGCTTTGTGGATAATAGCTGTCTCTTATGGGAAGTAATGAGGACCCAGAAGGCTGACATGAATTCCCCAATCCCAAGCCACTTCCTGTTATACACTATCTCTTATGGTTCCTCTTGCTCAGCACTGCTCTACTGGGGACCAGGTTTCTATCACTGAACCAATGGGAGTCATATCCAAGCAATATCCAGACTCTCTCATCATCTGAACATTATTGCACAGAGAAAACCCACTTCTCTGTTACTTATTACTTCATGCTATTTAAGTAGAACTGTCCCCAGGCCTGGGTCTCTTCAATTCCCAAACAAATACAAAGTCTTAACTAACTCATCCTTATTTCTGAGTCTTATACACGGGGATCTCTTGTCATTCTTTTCAATATCTTAACCAAAATACTGTGTTTATATCAACTCTTTTAAAAGGCAAATTTAAAGATGTATTTCTTTCTTTTTGAGATCACAATATAATTACATCATTACAAAAGCTATTTGTAATGCCTTGCCTTTTTTCATTTTTTTTCCTTGCACAGAGGGTACAATAACAGTTCAGTACCCTGGTAGTGAACTTAGAGTTAGCATCAGTGAGTGTAACAACATATTCATCTATGTCCTTCCATGAACATTGTTGATGACTGAGTAAAATATATTCCCTGTTGTCACAAGATTTATAAAAGAACATGTAAAAAAGTCATTACTTTACTAATTGAATGTATAAATATGTTGTTCTTGTTTTAAATTGTAGATTTTTTTTAACTTGTACTAATTCTTTGTGGTTTTCACATCATACACCCCATCCCGCTTGCCTCTCCATCACCTTGCATTTGTCCTCTGCCCTTGCAACCTCCCTTCAAAAACAAAGCAAAATTTAAAAACGAAAACCAAAACCCAAGCAAACAAATAGAACAAAACCAAATGACAACGTAAACAAAAAGAAAAAAAACAAAAATGAAAAAGAAAAAAAGGAGAAAAATCTCCCTGTAGAAGCTACAATGCGGTCCATTGAGTCACAATTCTACCCTTTAGTCTATGAATCTTTTCATGTAAGTGTTCATTGCTATGAATCATTGTTCTGGTTTGGGGCTCTGGTTTCTGCTGTACCACTGACAGTGGGCTCTCACTGGGGCTTCCCTGTTATTGACCTGTGTCCTGCAGTTTAGGAACTGTAGATTTCTCCTTTTCACATGCTCTCCCAGTTCATAGATGAGGTGTATGTTGGGATGGACCATCTTTTAGTTCTGATTCTAAGCCTGGGTTGTAGCTGGGTTGGACATCCTGCCAGATTTCCCTCATTGTCCCTACCCAGGAGAGCTCTCCAGCACTTCTTTGGCTTTGTCACCCAATGCACCCTACAGCTTGAGTGAGGCCTGTTCTCCTGCTCTCAGGTCTTCAGGGCTGGTTTAACTGCTCCTGACCACTACTGCTGTAAGCCGCAGGATCATCCAGTAATTAGTCAGCCTTATTTCACAAGGTCAACACATCAGAGTCAATAGCTTTGTTTAAATGATTAGGCCAAGATGCAAGGCATTTTGGAATTATTGCCTTGTGAATAAAATGGAGAGATGACTCAGAGGTTAAGAGCATTGCTTGCTCTTCCAAAGGTCCTGAGTTCAATTCCCAGCAACCACATGATGGTTCACAACCACTTGTAATGGGGTCTGGTGCACTCTTCTGGCCTGCAGGCGTATAATACACACAGACAGAATATTGTATACATAATAAATAAATATAAAAATGGCTGTCTCTTGTTGTAGATTTCTCTGTAACTTATCCCCATGTGTTACAAATTTGGATTTATCTTTCATTCATTCAACACTATTTGATCATTTATTAGACACAATTTCTCCTATGCATTTGGGGTTTACTGATTACATCCCTTAGCTGTGTGAAAACAGTCACACAGTCAAGAAACATGCTTCCCTCCTTTCTTCAATGGAAATGTAGAATTCTGCCTTTCTGCAATTATCGTTATTGTCAGGCATTTGGCCAATGTTTAGAGTCCAGGTAAAGGCTTTCCATTTAAGATATTCCCAGATATCCAAGGACACAGAATTACTTCCTGCTCAAAGATTCATAGCTGCTCAGATAGACAGAAAAAATAAGCATGTCCCTGTTTTCCTCAGTTGTAGATGTGAAAAGCAATGACCTAAACCTAACCTTGCATTAAAGGATTCCTAATTCTTCATGCTCACCTTCACCTCAGTTTACTGATGATTTTTAGTTCAGGAGATTTCCTGCTTGTGTCTTACTCTTAGGAAAAACAATTAACCATCTACCCAAAGCCTGGAGGAAGACAAACCTTCATTTGTGCCTCTGACAGGCATCAAGCCCCAGAATTTCAGATCTAAAAGGCCCTCAGAGCTTGCTGTATTTGGGAGAATGTGCTAATGGATCAAGGACTATAAACTTCTCTTGTCTGTTTATGTAGGTTGCCTCGTTACTCTCTATGCCTCCAAGATTTTGTGGGTCTATAAGGCTAAGTAAGAACAAAGAGAGTTAATGAAGCTGGAACAGAAGTTGGAGCAGCACCCCAGAAATTACCAGAAATAAGAGAATGAAGAAGAAGGAGGAGGAGTAGGAGAAGAAGAAGAAGAAGAAGAAGAAGAAGAAGAAGAAGAAGAAGAAGAAGAAGAAGAAGAAGAAACAGAAGAAGAAGAAGAAGAAGAAGAAGAAGAAACAGAAGAAGAAGAAGAGGAAGAGGAAGAGGAGGAAGAAGAAGATGAAGAGGAAGAAGAAGAAAAGAATGTAGCCCAGTATTGGAACTAGAATTGAGGCAGAGAAATAGATGTAAGAAATTATAGACAGGACAAAGAATTAGAGTTATAATAGAGGACAAGGAAGAAAGGACAATAAAGGGACATGCTGAGGAAAGATCGTGTGTGAGTTCATTTGTTTTCCTTCAGATCTACCTAGTTCATTTTTTTCTTTCTGGTTTTAGAGCCTTATCTAGACCTTGATGGAGTCTGAGGGGCTGGTACCCCAAAAGACTCCAATAAAAAACAGGGTCAGCTCTAGTGTGCTGTCCAGAAAGGGTGCAGGGCCCACTCTCCTGAGTGCTGCAGCTGGTGAGGAGCAGGGCTAGTTCTCTCACTTTTGTGATGCAGGAGTCAGTTATCTCACCTGCCAGAGGTAGCAAGGGGCAGTGAGAAGAGGGCATCTTCCCCTCATCCATACCACCATATGACAGACAAGGTAGAGCAGGGTCAGCTCTTCTGCTCTCAGGTCCTTAGGGTGGGCTCACCTGTATCCCTAGGGTCAGCTCTAATGTGCAACCCAGGTGAGGTGAACACCCATAGCAAGTTACAAGCCATGGTGAGGGGTCGGGCTAACTTTCCAGAGTTCAGGGGAGCCAGCTCTCCCCTGAGAGGCAGACCAATCAGCTCTCCTTCTGCAGTATTCAGCAAGGGGCATGATCAACTGTCCCAGAACCAATGAAGGGGAGAGCGTGGCCCAGCCACAGCATGGTTCCTACGATCCCTGTGCTGACACCATCACAGACCTCAGCTACAGTAGGACCATGGACCTAGATATGACCCTTGCCAGCAGCTCAGGCCTGGACATCACCATAGCACCATGTGGCACATAGGTCAAGCAGATCAGTATGCCCCTAGCAGCAGCATGGCCCTTGGACACCAACATGTTGTTAGGAGGCTGACCAGACCCTGGGCATCTGTGGAGTTCCCAGTGGTGTCAAGAACATTAGGCATTACCTCAGACCCTGGCAGCTGTAGGGTGTTGAACTCTGAAATGTCCTTAGGTAGCAACCCAGATCCATCTGTCTCCATAGTCCCAGGTGTCAGCGCAGGCCACCCAGATCAGTATGACCTCAGCAGTGGCAGAATTCTCAGAGATCAACATGGTCTAAGGTGGCTAACCAGACCCTGCTCATCTACACAGTTGTCCATAGTAACAGGAGTCATGGGCATCAACTCATACCCTGGCTACTGTGTAACTCAGACATGGTCCTTGGCAGCAGCTCAGGCCTGGACAACACCATGGCCTCAAGTGGCAGCACAGGCCACCCCCATCAGTATGGCCTTGCTGGTAGAGCATGGCCCTTAGACAACAACATGGTCTTAGGTGCCTGATATGTCTCTGGAACTCTGAAGAGACCGCAGTGGAGTCTGGAGCCACAGACATCACTCCAGACCCCAGCTGCTGTAGTGTTATGGACCCAGACATAGCCTTTGTTAAATGCTCTGGCCACTGATTGACACCACAGCCCCAAGTGACAACCCAGGATGCCCAAATCAGCATGACACCCATGGCAGCATGGCCCTCGGATACAAACATGGTCCCAGGTTGCAGCCCAGACTACAAGACCGCAGTCCCACTCAGCTGCTTCAGGGCCTTGAACCAAAGTTTGGCCCTTGGCAATAGCCCAGGCTTGAACATCACTTTAGACTCCAATGGCTAACAGGTCATTCATATCAGCCTGCTACTCTCCAACCTCACCTCTTCAGGTGGGTGTCTTCCCCAATCCCATGACATGTCGTCTCTCTCTCTCTCTCTCTCTCTCTCTCTCTCTCTTCCTTTTCACTAACTCGTTTATGATGGTGCCTGAATGCCTGGGGTCAGGCTCTTGAGTCCTGCCAAGGGCAGCCCCAGGCATGGCACAGAGCTGTTGCTTTTCTTCTTTCACATTACATGGCCTAGAAACCACTAGGAGTTCTTGGTGTAATGGTGCCCAAGATGTCTTCTGGAGTGAGCAGTATCTGTTCTCCACCTGCTAGGCCTGGTAAGTGCCAAGTGGCTCCTAAATGATATTCTAACAACAACAACAACAACCCAAAACACTACATTCACCTTCCCTTCTTATTCCTATAAAACATAACAGGGTTTTAGTCTTGTTTTTTTTTCAGGTATTATAGGAAATATGCACACCCACTTTTTTCCTCAATATTTAACTTTTCTTGATTTTAATTTTAACCCTAATTATCCAATTTCTGGAATTTTGTTTCATAAAATACCAATCATATTACATACAGCAAACGAGTCAATAATTATGTTTTTTACTTTTTCTCATGATGCTCAGCTGTGCACACACACAGATACATATCACAAATATGCATATTTAATATTAGTAAAGTGTACACTGATCTATAATAAATTCCAGGGCATTTATTTATTTCAGCATGTTACAGAAGATGTTTAGAAAGTTAGATGAGTTCAGGGGTCCCACACAGGGTATGCAAGCAGGAGGCTTTTGTAGGTTGAACAGTGTAATGCCATAGTTATTCAAACATTTTCATTCATGTTCCACTAGAGGGTCCTAGTTATGAGTTTATTTACTATTTCTGGTGGTTTGTAATTAGGTCATGATTTTCTTCAACTTAGGTGTTTATGATAGTTAAGTCTCACCTGTGTCTGATAATCAAGGACAGTGAAGACCTCATGAGACTGTTTCTCTGCTCAGAGATTCTTCACTCAGCATCCATGCTAATTTTCTCTAAATATATACATATATAGATACTTAAATACACATATTCATAATAAAATTTAAATATTTAGACTAAAATAAAAATTTCTTTAAATATGTATAGTGTTAATTATGAATTTAATTGTTTTACATTTACTAAAAATAAGATATATGGTCCATAGATGTCTTTTCGTGATTTGTTTTTCTAATGAGTTCAGGAAGTCTAGATGGAGATGTCTATGCTTTAGGTCTGAACAGATGCCTCTCCGTGTGTAATGCATTTTGAGGGATTTTCAGATGAATTAATGTTCAACTTGTACAAATGTTCATGTACCTCATTCCTATAGGGGACTTCAGCCCCCTAAAGTCAAAGGCAAACAGCAGCTCTGACTCTGAAGTTAAAGCTATTATCATGGAAGACATTAAATACTGATTCAAAAGGAAAGTCACTTTGTGTGTTCATGTGCTGGCATGTATGAATTCTCTCTGGAGAGGCCCACCGTAGGAAAGCAGCCTGCGTGGTGCATGGTTACATTGTTTACCCCATGGGGCTTCAGAATGAAGTGAATGGTTGATTTGAGTAGTGGTGCATCTGCCGAAATGAGTGTCTTATTTCTGCAGGATCTGCAGTACTGAAATTCACTAGGAACTAAAGTTCAGTTAGATTAAAGATCCCCCAGTGTTCTCATTGTTTATGTTCAGACCATTAAAATGTAACACGCTGTTTCTCGTGCTGTCTAAAACAAGTGAGTGTTAAAGAGCAGTTCCAAAAAGAGCCGTCTGTGTGTGAGAGTGAGCAGGTGAGGTTTCTTGAGAGAGGTGATGTTTATCTCAGGCCCAGGCATTGGAGTCTGATACCGCTGAGATGACCCAGTTTCTTCTTCCTCATGTCATGTGGTACCCACCAGAGAAGATTGCTCAGACATGGATTTAAGTCAATAGAAAGTTTTTATTAACTGGCCAGTGACTATGCTTGGGGTTCAGGATCGCAGTGCAGCTCTGAGTCTTTCTCAGGGTGAATGTTTAATCACAAAACACATATCCTGGGCCGAAGTAATAGAGCTAACAAGAACAATTAATGAGAAGCAGAACTACAGAAGGCAAAAAGCAAGGTATGTAAAGAACTTCCCAGAACTCTTGGCTTGGATGGATTAGGTCTTTGTTTTTATTTTGGCAGGTAATGCTGTCTGTATGCTAAGTTTATGTCCTGCATCGTACTTCCAACATGGAGTCAGTTGTGCTAATATCTGGGGGCTACATTTGTCTACCAGAAGCACAAGCAAAGTTATGCTGAATCAGAATGGATGTTAATCACATGTTAGCCAGTATAAGAGGTCCACCCAATGTCCTGATTATTTGCACCTAAATTATGTTGTCTTGTGAAGTACCATTGCGTACAACTGCACACATATTTCACAATCTCAACATAGTATAGGTTAACATTAAAACTGTATATCCAACAAAATCTTCAGAAATGGAATTTCAAAATGTTATCAGAAACATTACCTATACAAGTAGCAAACAAATCCATGCGAGAAACAAATTATCCTTTTTTGTCGAAGTTTAGTTTTGAGAGTATAATTTAGTTACAATATTTCTCTCTTTTGTTTCTTCTCTTCAAACCTGTCCTTATATCCCTCCCCTCTCTCCTTCAAAATTCCTTCTCTTAAAAAATATTTATTTATTTATTATGTATACAATATTCTTTCTGTGTGTACATCTGCAGGCCAGAAGAGGGCACCAGACTTCATTACAGATGGTTGTGAGCCACCATGTGGTTGCCAGGAATGGAACTCAGGACCTTTAGAAGAACAAGCAATGCTCTTAACCACTGAGCCATCTCTCTAGCCCCCTCCTTCAAAATTTCTATCTTCCCATTTCACTAATTGTATCTATCTAGAAAATTGTCCATTTCTTTTACATTTCCCAATTTGGTGGAGTACAGGTTTTTGTAGTAAGACCTAATGATTCTCTCAATTTCCTGTGGCTATTGTTATGTCCCCCTTTTCGTTTTTGATTTTGATAATTTGGATGTTCTCTCTCTGCCTTTTGATTATTTTGGATAATTGTTTGTCTTTCTTGTTGATTTTCTCAAAGAACCAGCTCTTTGTTTCATTGATTTTTTTGTATTGTTTTCTTTGTTTCTATTTTATTGATTTCAGCCTTCAATTTGATTATTTCCTATCTTCTACTCTTCCTGGCTGAGTCTGCTTCTTTTTGTTCTAGAGCTTTTACGTGTGCTGTTAAGTCACTAATGTGAGCTTTCTCCATTTTCTTTATGTGGCCACTTAGTGCTATGTACTTTTCCCTTAGCACTGCTTTCATAATGTCCCATAGGTTTTGATACATTGTGCCTTCATTTTCATTGAATTCAAGGAAGTCTTTAATTTCTTTATTTCTTCCTTCACCCAGTGGTGGTTTGGTAGTTCACTGATCAATTTCCATAAGTTTGTAGGCTTTCTGAGAGTAGTGTTGTTGTTAAATTCTCACTTTAATACACGGTGATCTGATAAGACACAGGGGTTACTCCATTTTTTTATATCTGTGGATGTTTGCTTTCTTGCCAAGTATGTGATCAATTTTAGAGAAGGTTCCATGAGGCACTGAAAAGAAGGTATATTCTTTTGTGTTTGGGTGGAATGTTCCTTAGATGTCTGTTAAGTCCACTAGATTCATGACATTTGTTAATTCTCTTATTTCTCTGTTAAGTTTCTGTCTAGTTGACCTGTCCATTGAAGAGAGTGGAGTGCTGAAGTCTCCTACTATTAGTGTGTGGGGTTTGATGTGCAATTTAAGGTTTAGTAATGTTTCTTTTGCATATGTGGATGTTCTTGTATTAGAGGCATAGATGTTCAGGATTGAGACTACATCTTGATGAATTATTCCTGTTATGAGTATAAAGTGTCTTCTCCATCTTTTCTGATTGATTTTAGTTTGAAATCTGTTTTGTTAGATATTAGGATACCTACACCCGTTTGTGTGATTGGAAAACTTTTTCCCAATCCTTTATTCTGAGGTAGTGTCTGTCTTTGAGGTTGAGGTTTGTTTCTTGTATATAGCAGAATGTTGTATCTTATTTTCATCTCTATTCTCTTAGCCTGTGTCTTTTTATAGGTGGGTTGAGTCCATTGATATTAAACAATATTAATGACAAGTGGCTGTTAATTTTGGACTTTTTTTGGTAGTAGTGTTTGTGTGTTTCCCTTCTTTGGGTTATGCTCGTGGGGGTTATCGGTTGCCTGTGTTTTTGTGGGTGCAGTTAGCTTCCTTGGGTTGNCTTTGTTTCATTGATTTTTTTGTATTGTTTTCTTTGTTTCTATTTTATTGATTTCAGCCTTCAATTTGATTATTTCCTATCTTCTACTCTTCCTGGCTGAGTCTGCTTCTTTTTGTTCTAGAGCTTTTACGTGTGCTGTTAAGTCACTAATGTGAGCTTTCTCCATTTTCTTTATGTGGCCACTTAGTGCTATGTACTTTTCCCTTAGCACTGCTTTCATAATGTCCCATAGGTTTTGATACATTGTGCCTTCATTTTCATTGAATTCAAGGAAGTCTTTAATTTCTTTATTTCTTCCTTCACCCAGTGGTGGTTTGGTAGTTCACTGATCAATTTCCATAAGTTTGTAGGCTTTCTGAGAGTAGTGTTGTTGTTAAATTCTCACTTTAATACACGGTGATCTGATAAGACACAGGGGTTACTCCATTTTTTTATATCTGTGGATGTTTGCTTTCTTGCCAAGTATGTGATCAATTTTAGAGAAGGTTCCATGAGGCACTGAAAAGAAGGTATATTCTTTTGTGTTTGGGTGGAATGTTCCTTAGATGTCTGTTAAGTCCACTAGATTCATGACATTTGTTAATTCTCTTATTTCTCTGTTAAGTTTCTGTCTAGTTGACCTGTCCATTGAAGAGAGTGGAGTGCTGAAGTCTCCTACTATTAGTGTGTGGGGTTTGATGTGCAATTTAAGGTTTAGTAATGTTTCTTTTGCATATGTGGATGTTCTTGTATTAGAGGCATAGATGTTCAGGATTGAGACTACATCTTGATGAATTATTCCTGTTATGAGTATAAAGTGTCTTCTCCATCTTTTCTGATTGATTTTAGTTTGAAATCTGTTTTGTTAGATATTAGGATACCTACACCCGTTTGTGTGATTGGAAAACTTTTTCCCAATCCTTTATTCTGAGGTAGTGTCTGTCTTTGAGGTTGAGGTTTGTTTCTTGTATATAGCAGAATGTTGTATCTTATTTTCATCTCTATTCTCTTAGCCTGTGTCTTTTTATAGGTGGGTTGAGTCCATTGATATTAAACAATATTAATGACAAGTGGCTGTTAATTTTGGACTTTTTTTGGTAGTAGTGTTTGTGTGTTTCCCTTCTTTGGGTTATGCTCGTGGGGGTTATCGGTTGCCTGTGTTTTTGTGGGTGCAGTTAGCTTCCTTGGGTTGRGGTTTTCCTTCTAGTAATTTCTGTAAGGCTGGGTTTGTGAATATGTATTGTTTAAATCTGTTTTGTCATGGAATATCTTGTTTTTTTCCATTGATGGTGATTGAAAGCTTTGCTGGGTATAGAAGTCTGGGCTTGCATCCATGGTTTTTTAATGTCTGCAGCACATCTATCCGGGACCTTCTGGCTTTCGTGGTTTCTATTGAGAAGTAAGGTATAATTCTGATAGGTTTACCTTTATGTGTTACTTGACCTTTTCCCTTTGAAGCTCTTAATATTCTTTCTTTATTCTCTATGTTTTTTGTTTTGATTATTATATGGTGAGGGGACTTGGTTCTCTTTTGGCCTTTGATTTATTAACTAATCCATTTTACCCAGATTTTCTTGAAAATTGTTGCATTGCCATTTTAAATTTGATTTCCCAAATTTTCCCTTTGAAGTTTTAACATTTATACTCTATTTAGTCAATGTAACCTTCAACTTTCCAAAATTTAAAATGTCTAATCTCTTTAATTTAAATCAACCTTGTGTAACATACTATATTATGGCGCCCAACGTCCAAAGCTAGCCATGTGGGAACTGGGCCGGATGAAAAGCAGGGCCGGCTCCCCTTTCACTACAATATTAAGTTGGTATTTTTGAAGTTTTAAGTACTTTTGTTGCTGTTGTTGTTACTGTCATTTAGTTTATAAATGCATTTTTATTTCTTTTTGGGACAGGGTCTCACTATGCAGGTCTGGATGACCTGGAACACACTGTGTAGATCAGGGTAGTCTTGAACTCACAGAGATCTGCCTGACTTTGCCTCCAGAGTTCTGGGATTAAACATCTGCTATCAAGCCTGGCAAGTATTAAATATTTTCATCTTTATTTATTTTTTATGTTTCTGCTTTTAATTATTGTATCATCTTTTCCTTTCAATTTTCCTTATTGTTCTTGTATTTAGCATCTTAATTTGAATGTTTAGCTCATTAATTTTTTATATTGACTTATGAAACATACAATACCTTGAAACCATCTTCTAAGTACTACTTCATAGGGACTATGCACATTTTGGTCTACTATTTTCATTATCACTGCCTATATTTGCTTTTCTTTTCCTTTCATCAAAAATATTAACTGAAGACACTTTGCATATACATTCAAATACAGCTGTCATAACAAACAATACTGAATTATATTAATCTAGAATGTTGTAAATTTTTGGGGAAAATGAACAGAAGGTCCAGTGCAGGACAAGATATATTCTAGAGAAAGGAGATGGGATTGACCTCACTGAGAGCAGCTATTTTTTATTAATGTTTTTCGTTTATTTTACATACCAATCACAGTTTCCTCTCCCTCCTCTCTTCTAGTCCCCCCCCACACACACCTCCTGTCTACCGACCCCCATCCATTCCTCCTCCATTCAGAAAAAGACATGCCTCCTATGGAGTCAACAAAGTACAGCATATCAGGTTGAGGAAGGACCATGTTCCTCCCCCTGCATCAAGGCTGGACAGCAAGGCATCCCAGCATAGTGAACAGGTTCCAAAGACATATCCTGATCCCGCTTCTAGGAGCCTTACAAACAGACCAAGATACACAACAGCGACACACATGCGTAGGGTCTAGGTTGGTCCCATGCAGGCTTCCTAGCTGTGGGTCTAGAGTCCCCAAGCTCCCACTAGCTCAGGTCAGCTATTTCTGTGGGTTCCCCCATCATGACCTTGACACCCCTGGTTCATACAATTCCTCCTTCCTTTCTTCAAATGGACTTCCAGAGCTCTACCTTGAGCTTGGCTATGGATCTCTGCATCTGCTTCCATTGGTTACTGAACAAAGGCTCTTTGATGACAATTAGGGTGGTCACCAATCTGACTCCAAAGGAGTCCTATTTAAATAAATACTTGAGGGACTTGGGGCAGCGGGGCATGCAAGGGGAGAGAAGAGCACTGTAGGAAGAAGGAAGAAGCTAATCAAAAGGTCTGACCTGTGCTCTAATCCCAACAGCTAAACCATAGAAGATTGTAAGGCAAGGGCGACTGGAGCAGGGGAAAGAGGAGAGAAGGCAGAGAAGGATCACCTAGAATTTGTTAACATGAGAGGATGCTGACCCAAATGTGATGGGAAGTCATCGTGGGATTCACATTTCATTGAAATAGCAACTCCTTGCAGCTCTGTGGAAAACTACTCTAGGAAAACATGACCAAAACCAGGAAGTCTGTTCAGAAGGCTCTTGTTAGGACTAAGTAAAAAAGGATGCCTGGGTTAGATTTAACTCTGTGTTGAGACAGAAGTTTTGGGGTAAATACTCAAGGGGAAAAATCAGCAGACTAATCTCCTTTTAATAAAGAAGCCACTATTGTAGCATGATTAATAAAAACCCACAGACTGAAGTTGGGGTTTAAGCCAAAGGTCAGAAAAGCAAATCATCAGCCACTAGCTCTTACCTTTACCTCAGTCTGAAATAGCGATCCTACCTCCAGGAATCTCACAATGAGGCTGTGTATGAGAGCTGTCTCCTCCTGTCTTATATTCCTCTCTAGCTCCTGAACCACTCCCAGTTTCTGTGGCAAACTAGTGTGGCTACTGGGATTAAAGGTGTGTGTCACCACTGCCTGGTCTGTAAGGCTGATCAGTATAGCTGTTTCATTCTCAACTTCAGGCAAGCTTTATTTATTAAAATACAGATATCGCTATATACTATGGCTTAAAATAATAGGATCCTGGTACTAACCAACACGTGCAAGTAGTTATGATTATTGAAGTTTTAATTTTCGTGTTGAGATGGGATCTTGCTTTGTAGGCTGCCCAGGAAGGTGTGGTCTTTCCACTTCAGGCTCTGGAGGGCTAAAATGACCTTCATGGACTACCATGCCTTTCTAAAAATTTAAAGGCTCATTTTGTTGCCAAAGAAACATCATAATTGTCATTCACATATAAATATATTTTTCTGAAACACTTGCGCTATCAAGCAAACATCAGAGTTGGAAAACAGGCTCACAATTCTTGTTTGAGAATGACAGATTTATTTGTTGTTATTGCTAATTAGAAATGACCATATGATATTTTGTGGTAATTATAGATAATAATGAAAGCTACAACACAAGATATGACAATAATGATGAGATGAAGCAACTGCTATGAATACTTTTGTAAATAAAGTGTTTTAAAATTAATGTCTGGGCTTCTTTGTGCTTTGCATTTCATGTATCTATTGACTCTGATAAAGCTTGTAAAACTAAGGGAGTTTGCTGTAATGCACACAAGAAGAAATAGGCTTTTGGGTTTAATTGTTATATAGATCACATGAAAAGCCTTGAATGTGGCTAGTACTGTTGCAGTGTTAAAAATATAACCCCAATAATGAGGCTTTAAAAAAGTATAATTGCTTTCCTGTAGCAAATATTTTGAAAAAAAAATAGAAAACAGATATCTGCCCTTTTTAATGAGTGCAGAACACAGTAATTGCTACCATGTACAAACCTGAATTTCATTAGCAATATGTTTGACTGAGTATAAGTCCTCAGGAAGCATTTTGTATGATGCCCAGGTCTGGGTGAGGCAGATAGAACACTGCATAAGGCAATCAGTTAAGCAGTTAAGCAATAATGTTAGGCAACCAGTGCACTGGACCATGAAGTCCTCGAATTTACAAAGCTTGGATTCCTCCCATCGGTGGTGGCACACACCATCCTACCACTTAGAAGGGTGAGGCAGGAGGATTGTGAGTTCATGGCTAGCCTGGTGTAGTGATATTTCATTTGTATTTTAGTAAATTAGCTTGCCTGAAGATCAGAGAGTAAAACAGCTGCACTGGTCAGCCTTACAGATTAGGCAGTGGTGGGACACACCTGTAATCCCAGAAACCACACTAGTTAGGTATAGAAGCAGGGTGGTAGCGGTGCACACCCTCAATCTCAGCGCTAGAAAGGAATATAAGATGGGAAGAGACAGCTCTCACACACAGTCTCATTGTGAGATTCCTGGAGGTAGGTTCGTCATTTCAGACTGAGGTAGAGGTAAGGGCCAGTGGCTGGCTGCTTTGCTTTTCTGACCTTCAGGTTGAACCCCAATTTCTGTCTATGGGTTTTTATTAATCATTCTACAGTATATCTTATATTTTCTTTCCTTCTCCCCATCTTATATTTTATTCATTTTTGTTAGATATTATATAACTTATTTACTGTCATTTTTTAAAAAAAATGCCAATTTCTTTAAAAAAAATCTTGATTTTAGTGTACGCTTCTTCTTGCAGCAAGAGTGTAGCATGGTATGTGTGTGGAGAACTGCTAAGTGCTCCAGGAAGACTACAGTTCACACTTTGTAGGACTCTGTGGATGGAACTCAGGTCCTCAGGCCTGCACACAAGTATCTCTTTTCCTTGAGCCCTCTTGCTAATGAATATATTTCATTTTTAGACAATAGAAGCAGATCTTATTTTTATTTTGTACATTTATAGTTTCTTAACAGATTCTTGTATAGATTGAAGCACTTTTTATTCTTATATTTTGAATTATTTTCACTTTTCAAAAAATTGCAATTATTTCTTTATTCATGAGTATTATGGACTTTTCATATTAAATGTTCAGTTGTGTGATAAAAACCAAGCTGAATTATTGAGAGGGGCCATGCAAATTATGAATCTCACCAGCAGATAATTTACCAATTATCAGAAAGTTTGCATAGAGGCAAAAGTGAACTCTATGAAAATGAGCCACATAGCACAAAGTATGTTTGCCTTTGTATGAGGCCATGTATTAGCTTTGTCCTAGTAGATGGGATTCTAGCTAAGGAGCACACAGGCTTAGAGGAAAACGGAACCATTTCAGCCAAGCCTCATCTCCTTTTCATGTTTCACTAATAATTCAGAAACGATTTGATTGACTTCCGTTTCTACAGAGTTGCTCTGGCCAACCAACCACAAATCCCAAGTTTACAGAGAGACCAGGCATAGAGTGGGTGTGACCTCCAAGGTAATGCCTCAGCAAGCTTGCCATGAGGACTGTGGTTTGACACACTTAGCAGGATATTTGATGGAGACCATTTCTGCTTGTCAGGGTACCAATTAGAGAGCCTTTGTTTTTGGAACTCCTGCTAATCCTTTCCTTAAATCCTCATTATTATAACACGTTACACTTTAGGCCCTGTTTGCTTTGTAGCAAAAATAGCTTTAGCATTTTGGCAGAGTAATAGTGCTGGCAGCTCAGGAATGAAACGGTGGCTGCTGTGTATCCATCTGGATACTATGTGTATTAGTGTCCCACACTGCAGACAGGGCAATGTAAAAGAGAAGAAACATTGTTGCAGGTAGTCCACAAGAAATGGGCACTCATATACAGTTTATAGCCACCTGGAAGTCTTTCTTCCAGCCAGCTGGGGACAACTCCCAAGTATTTCCAGAACTAGTTGTGACTGAGTGTCCAAAGCACAGGGCTTTTGAAGGTAAAACCCACACAGCCTGGCATCTCGCTCTGCAGGTTATAGGGGGGCTTCCCAGAAGTAAGCACTTTAAGAGAAGCTAAGATAGATGGTTAGCTGTAGGGGGGGTTGTCTTAGAGTTTCTATTGCTGCAGATAAACACCAAGACCAAAAGTAAGTTGGGGAGAAAGGGGTTTATTTGGTTTACATTTCCATATCACTGTCCATCATTGAAAAAAAGTCAGGACAGGAACTCAAACAGAGCCAGAACCTAGAGGCAAGAGCTGATGCAGAAGGCAGAAGCCATGGAGGAAAGCTGCTCACTGGCTTGTTTCCCCTGCCTTGCTTCCCTTGGCTTGCTCAGACTGATTTCTTATAGAACCAAGGCCACACACCCAGGGAGGGCACCACTTACCATGGGCTGGGCCCTCCAACATTGGTCAGTAATTGAGAAAACGCCTTACAGCTGGATCTCGTCTAGGCGTTTCCTCAACTGAGGCTCCTTCCTCTCTGATGACTCTAGCATGTGTCAAGTGACACATGAAACCAGACAGTACAGGTTTCCTCAAAAACTAGGCTAAGTTAGCTAGGACATTCTGACTATAAGTTCCCTAGAGTAGAGTTGGGTCATTTTCCATGGGATTCTCTATCAAAGAGATCAGATGCTAGTTAAATTAGAAATAACCTCAGCATGAATATAAGATGGAGGACCTTTGCTTTGTTGTGCCCGTCACAACATCTCGTCCCATGTTACTCTGAGCAGCCATCTGGAATCAAGGGCCTTCCCAGAGGGCTTGAGAAGTTTCCCATGCTTCTTCTGTCTTCTAGGCGTGGCCAGCTTTCCTGTGTCTTTGCCGCTCCTGCCTTCACAAGGCACGGACTTCTCTGTATGGCTTCCTCTTTGATTTCTTATACAAACCTTCCTTGATTTTGGAGTAAAGGCTCTCAGGGATATCCCAGGATGAGCTCATCTGGACAACTTCACTTTATTATGTCTGCAAAGACTATTATTTCAAATAAGGTTTTGCTTACCTGTTCAGGAAATTCAGATAGAGTGAGGGGTAGGACATGGGTGTGGTGGGACATACTCAATCCAGTGCAGTAAGGATCTGAGAATTTGAAGAACAATGAGGCAAATGTCCTTCTGCATAAGGTTTGTTAGGTGGACATTTATCACCACAGAAAGACAGTGCTGAGGACAGTTCAGGCCCATAAGGCGTAGTTGATATTATGGGGTCTGAGAACAGATCACAAGATATACAATGGAACCCAGTTAAAGAGTTTCATTAACAGAGCGGGAGAGGGGGGTTTGGTGGATGGAAAAGGGTAATGAAGAGGCCTTTCTGAAAACAATGTAGTGAGAGAGGGGAGCAGAGCGGGCATGTCAGCTAGGAAAGGCAGTCTAGCACATGCGCACAAGGGTTTCATAACTACTTCAAACATAGATTACGTGGCCACGCTTGGAGTAGATTATGTAGGGTGTAGGACACCAAGGGTAGCCAGTTTGCCTGAACACTGATGGTACATGCATGGCAGTGAGACCAGGAAGGGCTGATGCTTGAGATGACTAAAGCATTTTGCCTTAATGCTGACAGTCGATGGGGGCTCTGGATGTGATGAAAAATATCAATAGTGTGGGCCCTCTAGATTCAGAGAGAAGTAAGGGAGGTTCCATGCCATGTGATTGATAGGTAGCTCATAGTATGTTTCCAGTTAAATGCAACTGGTTCTGCTTTTTAGTTAAGGTGAGCCCAGCATCCTCAATGTGCCACCTGAAGTCCGTGTTTGTTTAGAGTCTCTTGTAGCCTAGGGTTGGTAAACTTTTCTGGAAACAAAAAGGATTTGATTACACATTTCAGGAAGACTTTCAGCAGGGTGCTTGTCATTTTACTGCTGCTGCTGGTACAGAGTGCAGAGAGGCTCCTGCGGGTGAGCACAGCCTCAGTGGCTCCCACCCCTAAAGGAACAGGCACATGCTGCATTCTTGAATGACTCCTCTGTGGTCATGATGCGCTAGTCATTGATGTGGTGCTGTTAGCTTTGATGCAGCTCCATTTCTAACTGTGAGGAACCTATTTCTGTTTGCCCTGTCCTGAGAAAGGTTGTGCTGACTTCTAAAATTAATTAGGGCAATTTCCCTCTTTCATCTAAGCATCACATAAGTTTAGAATTTAGTGTTTTAAGACGGATTCAATGTTATCTAATTTAGTCTAGTTCCCACTGACTCTCATACAATGCTTTTCTTTAATTACTTTCCAATTTCTTTTATAACGGCTGTGTTATTTATATTTTGATTTCTTCTTGAGAAGAATTTGGTAATTGGGAACTTGATAGAACATTTTTTGGAGGTTATATGGTCTTCACCATAACATTGCATGAAAGATACTGTCATTATTACTTGCCATGTCTCAGTTAGAACTGTTTCTTTTTTCTTTCTCAATTTTCTCTGGCCTGCAAAAAATTTGATATATGCTTAGGTTTTTAATAATAATAATAATAATAATAATAATAATAATAATAATTAAAGAAATAAAAAGGAGGACTTGCTGCTCCTTGGTATGGTGGAGAAGGATGTTTATGGTAGACATGTGAGAGGGAGCATAGCCAGAGGCAGAGATATCTGGGAAAGTTCAGAGTGAACATGACCAGCAGACTGAGCTGAGTCATGTGAGGAGAAGAAAGGGAGGGGAGATACAAGACACCACCGCAAGTCAGGAGCCCAAGGGACCTAAATGTGAAAAGGCCAGTGTAACAAAATGTCTGGGTTCTATAAGAATTAGAGAAGCTGGGAGAAGCCAAACCCAACAGTGTTCATGGTTTGGGCAGAGTACTGAAGCCAGGAGAGGCATGGGGGCAGTTTTCACCAGTGGTTAGTGTTACCACAATTCAGGAGGAGTCCTCATGCCCCTCTATCTTCTTTGGAGACTTTAGGTTCCCAATAAGGGATAGCATTTCTGTCTATTATGAGAAGCTTTTTCATTAAACATTTTAAGTGCTGCATTAAGCAGCTCTCTGGAGAGTTTGAGGACCATCTATTAAGTATACTTGAGTAAGTCACTTGATTTAGGCTTAATCTTGGAAACACATACAGGAGGTTACATAAAGCTTGTCACTAAATTAATTACATGACTGCTTATAAATTAGTAGCTTTGATAAGATTAGGATTTTAAAGCTTTATCCCTGTTAAATTTGAGCTTAAAAAATTGAGTTGAAGATTTCATTGAAGATCCTTCACCATTGAAATAAAACTTTAAACCACAAAAATAGTTCACGCAAGAGACTGGGCACTTTATCCTTTTATGATGGATGTAGCATTACAGATAATCTCTTTCTTGTATGACTCGGTTTATGTGAATAGCTGAGTCCTAACTACGTACGCAAAGACAAAGAGTCTAGACATGATTTCTGTGAAACTGAACTAATATTAGGAACTTATAAACCTCATTTATCAAACATACTTACTTATCAAACACATGTTTTTCTTTATGTAAGTTTCTTAGAAGCCTGTTTGAGCATCTTTGGCTAGGAACGTGAGGCCACAATGGAGCAGTCTGTGAAGCTGGACCACCTGGGGCTAATTGCTTTGCGGTAGATATAAGTAGTTAGATATATGTCTCTAGGTTAGCTTTTGTTAACATGAGTATCTCTTTGCAGCCTTAGGAATTTGTCATCATAAAATTATCCCTAGTATTCCAAAATAGTTTGGAGACCAGATTTTGTCTCCTTAATCTACCAACATGATATAAACCAGTTAAAGCAGTGACTACACAGCTTCTTAGTACTGCTGAGACTGTTGGGTCCAGGGGACATGCAATGATGGAGGGAAGGGCAAACCACCAAAGTCAGTTAAACCAGAAGCAAACTTTATCCCAGAAGGAGAAAAAAAAAGTCACCATCAGGTACACAAAGCTTATCAACTATAACTGTGACCACAGCAAGAGATCTGTAGCTATGACCATGGGAGCTGGTTTGGGGCCTCTTCTTATAGTAGATTCAAGTACCAGGTGTGGGTCAAAGAGCTTTTACAACCTTGAGGTCAGTTTTAAAGTCACATTACATTTTAAGTTTTACAACTTTTAGCCATAGGACATTCAGTTGTTAACTTAGAGTGTTTGTGAAAATCTGTGGCCGACCCAGTCACTTCTCACTGTTCCTGAAAAAAAGCAAGGCAGAGAGTCGAGTCACATGGGGACAATTAAAAATTAAGGGAATACATGAAGAGGGTCCCATAGAGGTGATAGTCAGAATTAACCTTTGTCTGCAGCACCTGCCTAGCTGGGATGCTGGGAGGCAGGAGGCAGTTATGAAAGCTTTACCTCTGTACACAGTGGCTGCCAGGATGTGTGCTCTTTAAGCAGAAAGTGTTTGTTAAGCATTAACAGTGGCTCCCAGCTTTAATTATTTATTTTTTTCTCTGAAAATATATTTGGGCTTACAACTTGTTTATATTTCTATGTTCCTGGACCGGAACCTTGATTTCCACATTTTATTCCTGGACTCTTCAAGCCCTTGGTTTATCATTGAATCTACATTGAGCAAGAAGTAGCTGATGGAGGAAGGAAGGTGTTTAGGAACCAGAATCTAGAATTTAGAACGGGGCCAAATATGGTGGACGACAGAAGCCAGCAGAAACAGATGATCTGTACATACCTTAGGAGAGTCAGATCAGCAGCCTGATTCAGAACTGCTGAGTCCCTTGGAAGGGAATTCGTTTATACTCCTCCCAATGTTTGTGGCACAGATGAATGAAAGAGAAATAAAAAGGACAGGACAGGACTGCTCCTGAGGGTGGAGGTGAAGCTTTATTGTAGATAAAAGGGAGAAAACAGTCAGAGGCAGAGACATCTATGAGCGTCCAGAATGAACATGCCCCTGAGCTGGGCCATGTGAGGAGAGCAGGGAGTGGAGAGAGGAGACCAGGAGACCAATAGGCTAAAAGGTAGAAAGGGTACAAAGACTGACATAGCCCAAATGAATTATATAGGAGCAGCTGGGGGACGGGTGGTCCAGGCCCTGGGCTGTAGAAGATCAGGTTAGGGAGCAAGTATGCTACACAAGAGGACCCTGTAACAGGTGGGGACTGAGGGATGCTGGGAGAAAATGATGGCCAGCGTCAGCTTTGATGTTAATAAACACCTTAGTTAGACGTTAGGTTTGAGACCTAACAGTTTTTGTATGAATGATGTAAATTTCTACTTTATCAATTTCATGCTTATTGATATTTTGGTATTTAAATTCTAATTTTTAAATGAATGATTTATTTTCTTCATTTTATGCTAAGTATATTCAAAGTTATTACTTTCTTTTTTCTTTTTTTTTTAAAGTGTCCTATAATCTTAGAACAACATTTACATGTTTGGTGGGGAAACCTTGTTTGGTGTGGGAGGTCCTTCTGTCTGTGTCTTGCTATTCTTGGTTAATGAATAAAGAAACTGGCCTTGGCCTGTTGATAGGGCAGAACTTCGGTAGGCGGGGAAGATGGAAATGAATGCTGGGAGGAAGAACAGTGGAGTTAGAGAGACACCATGGAGCTACCAGAGTCAGACATGCCAAATCTTTGCCAGTAAGCCACTGCCATGTAGCAATGTGTAGATTAGCAGAAATGAGTTAAATTAATATGAGTTAGCCAATAAGAAGCTAGAGTTAATGGGCTAAACCGTCTTTTTTATTTTAATAAAAATTTCCACCTCTTCCCCTCCTCCCATTTCCCTCCCACTCCCCCCATCCTCCTCCCCCTCCCTCTCCAGTCCAAAGAGCAGTCAGGGTTCCCTGCCCT
>LOEQ01011361.1:42289-54313 GCA_001685075.1 Bramus lutescens
TTTTGATTCTACTGCATGGACTGGCTTTGTGGGTGCCTAGTCTGTTTGGATGCTGCTCATCTTCCTAGACCTGGATGGAGAGGGGAGGACCTTGGAGTTCCCACAGGGCAGGGAACCCTGACTGCTCTTTGGACTGTAGAGTGAGGGGGTGGGGGAGTGGGCGGAGTAGCAGGGAAATGGGAGGAAGGGAGGAGGTGGAAATTTTTAATAGAAAAAACCTATCAAATATAACAACTATAATTTTAAAATGAGTTCACAGAAGACAGAAAAAAGCCATACAAATAATCATACTTGCATATTCTGATAGTGACTATGAAAGCACCAGAATTAAAGATGCAGAGCTATGTGTAATCACTCCAACAACAGTTAAGTCTAAGAAAACACATATGCTTGTTTGTGGAATATTTCAAACATTAATGAAAAGAATCTGAGACCTAAATAAAGGGAAGGATCTGTCATAAAAGAAAAAGAGCCTAGAACTGTCCCTTTAAGAGGCTAGACCTCCTTTTTATCTCATATTTTAAAGGCAAGTTTATTTGCATTATTTAAGGTTGTGTAGAAAGTAGCAAGTTTGCAAAAACAATTGTGAGAATGAATAATTGAACTGTAAACCAAAGCCTTTCAGTTTGGTGTTTACAGCTTGGAGATGGCCATCAACAAATCCTTCTCCTGGGTGTCTGAGCATCCACATGTCAATCTGTGTGTCTTCATACTTTTTCTCCTTTGGCTGTGCTTAGAGTTAGTGAACGATTTATTTTTCAAAAGTAGTTATTTATCAACCTAGATGTTCCTAAACAAAGGAATGGATAAAGGAACTGTGGTACATTTACACATTCACAGTATGACTTAGCTGTTAAAAACAAGAGCGCATCAAGGTAAGGGCAGAACATCATCTTCCCACAGGCACCAGGCAGCATCCTTTGCTCCATCTTCAAACCAGATTCTGACACCTCTCTTTATATCACACATATACATCACATGATATGATGTGATATGTAGATAGATGGAAAGATGAATAGATAGATAGAGAGATAGATAGATGAATGGATAGATAGATAGATAGATAAATGGATGATAGATGGATAGATAGATGATAGATAGATAGATGATAGTATAGTTATAAATATCAGGAACTCTTGTAATCATGTTAGGAGCACTCAGACTATTTCCCTTGTTCACAGCCTTTGATAAAAATACAAAATTCCCTATGTAATGTAACATACACAGTGTTTGAGATCCAGTGATGGGGATAGGATCTTCCAGCATAAGGGCAAAAGTTGATTTGCTGTGCTTACCACAAAAGCAGAAGTTGTATGTTTTTATTTTTGAGATTTAGGCTGCAAAAAACCCTGGCATTAAGCTAGGGTTCCCTCTCATGGAATGTTATACAGAACGATCTGCAATTTTCTGTGCTGTGGGAAGTTCCATGGTAAAAAACAGATGCCTCTACCCAGTACCCAACAAAAACCTGAGACGGAGCAGTCAAGTGAGTCAGCCTTGCCAAGTAGCTCCATAGTCCTACCATACTACCTTAAGATGCCTGTAGTCCTGGCTCCTGCAGTTATGGCAAATTTGTAAAATAAAAAAGAAAAAAACTCACAAAACCCATTGCCTTCCAGCTGAGCCTCAAATGGAATTACATGATGCAGATAATGTGAAATAAAATTTAATTTTTTTGAACTGGATGAATTTGAGCTAAATTGATTATGCAAAATAGATGTCTAATAAAATTCAATAATAAATATATACTTATATACTAAATACACTAAAATTATTCTCATATTTCTGAAAAGAAAACATAAGTTTTATAAACTCAAATTACTTTAAAAATGCATAGTCTTACATATGAAAACTGCATATTTGAACTCTACAATAAAAGTGTTTGGATATCAAAATCAAATAAAAATAAATACAGATATAGACAAATCAGATAGAGAAAGGTAGAAAATCGTATGATAGCCACAATGATAAGCTTACGCTTTGAAGTACCATATATATGGCTATATATGACTGGTAAATTCCTTTCACTAGATTTTAAATATTTAAAATATGTATGTAGTTTCTAACTTGTGAAAAATTTAGATAGCATTACCAAAATTTCTTGAGTTTTCTTACTCATACTGGTGTTTAGGTATTGGCATGTTCTCTGTATTGTTTTAATGTCTGCTCCAGAGAACACAGTCTATATGAAGATAGCAGTTTGGCTGATTCTTTTCCTCACTGTTCTATCCCGTCTTCTAGGATACCACGTGTCATCAAATTGACTTCCAGTTACACCATTGAATTAGGCAATTATCAGTCTGTAAGAGAAACCGAGTGAGAGAAGCACCAGAAATGAGTGCAAGAAATGGACCTGGCAGAATCGTCTAAGAAGGTCAGCCTCCATAAGTCAATGAAGCCCTTTGGTAGTTTCTGAAGGTCCTTAACTTTAGCCTGAAAACTCACATTCCCCTTACATTGCAGAACAGCAATTGCTAAAGCATATAGAAGAGTGATGACTGATCATTTCCCTTCATGAGCAAGTCAGACAGCTTTGAACTCCAGTACAGAAGGCACACATGCCTCACAATCATCACAGTCCATGTGCATCTCCTGAACAACTGTAGTGAGAAACATCATAGCACAGCTTTCAGAAAATGCATTTCCAATGGTCTCCTTATGTCTCTTCCTCAGAACCTTGCAATTATGGAGTTCATTAATTCATACACAGATTTTTATGTAAAAGGGAATACTTCAAAGAGATGATAAATTCATGTTCCATGAGAATAGGGTATTGTGTCTTCCTGCCTTCATGAGTATAGTTTCAAATATAGGACAGGATCAATAGAATTGGTATTTTCAGTTTGAAATAAATTTGTTGTTCATATAAATTATGGAATGGACATTTGTTGTGATTCTCTGACTCTTTGTTTTATGTCAACTAATTCCATAGTTCTATGAGGTTTGCCTGTGTTTGTTAGAACACTTTATTGAAATAATGCTAACTTCTGCATTTGTACCTCAAAAAAGATATTGTTATCTGTGGACTTTTCACCTCTATAGCTATAAGAATATCTTCACAAAGTTACTCTTACTAAGAAAGGCTACAGAAATAATTCCTTGTAAACTTTAGTATGACTTTATTGACCTAAGAATCCCTGAATGATTATTAACCTTACTAGGCTGGTCTTGGACTCATAGCCATTCTCCTGACTCAGCATCCTGGGTTCTGAGATTATTACCATTACTTCTTTTCCTCGATGAGGTGACAGTGATGTTCAACAGTTCCCTTCAATTAGAATGGAATTCTATTTTCTCCTTCAGTCATCTGTTCACAAGACCTACATTTATTTTTCAACTATGATGAGTTAGACAACAAGTAATAAGTTATGGAAAACTTGTGGTTTCAGTTCATTCCCTCATCTTCAAACAGGAATAGTCCATTTACTAATTTATTTGGTGCACACATTCATGTGCTTGTGTGTGTGTGTGTGTGTGTCACTGTGCACATGCGTGCGGAGGTTACCAGACAGTCGAATTTGGAGACTTAATTCTGTCCCTTCATCATGTGTGATCCAGGAATGAATCCTGGATTGTAATTCTTTGTCACAAACTGCCTTCACTTGCGGAAACAACTCATCATCCCAAGCTCATTTTTTTTTTATATTATCCAAGGTGTCACATTAGGACGTATTGAGATTAGAGGAGGGAATATCAGTGTCTCACATGGACCACAGATTAAATAGGATGGAAAGACTATGTATTTTACCAAGATGTGCAGTTAGATTCACTCAATATTATTGAAGTTTATAGATGAGTTACTCTTATAATTGCTGTGATCAAATGCTTAGTGAAATCAATTTCAAGGAGCAAGCATTTATTTTGGGTCACAATGTTTGGGGGTACAGACTATCACAATGCCAGGACTCTGAGCTGGTGTTCATATTGCACCTACCATCAGGAGATCGATGAATGTTGGTTCTCAATTCTTTGTTTTTTTTGCTTTTATTTAGTCTAAAACCCTAGCCCGTAGAAGAGTGCCACCTACATTTCATGGTGTTTCTTTAACCTCAGTCAGTTTTCTGTGGAGACACCATCCTACAGACATATCTCCTATGTTATCCTAAATGCTGTTCAGTTGACAATCAAAATTAACTATCACGCTCATAGGTAAGGTAAGGTGATCACAAAGGGTAAGAATAGGTCCAAGGAGTTCTGTGAGGCTGCTCCATTTCTTCATCTCTCCACTAACGTTCTTGGATATGCCTGATGGTCATGAGAGCTGGGCATAGAATTCTGGTCCTGATGCTTGCATATGGAAAGATTGTACTACTGGGGAAGATGTGTGTGTGTGTGCTTCAGTATCAGTCTCCTCCTCACAAGGATGGAGCTGAAGTCTAATTGAGATGGTATTTAGCGGTTATGGTGGGTAACTTATAAAAACATGGCACTTAGCAGAGAGAATGTAGCCAACTTGGACACGACATGGAACAAAAGTAAGGCATGCATCTCCACATGAAATCTTGGGATTGTTTGTTAGTACAACAAAATCCGATTCAGTGGGGTCAGGAAACATTTTGGTATCCGTGAAGATCAATGTGCTGTGCCACTTTCAATAAGAAGGTGATATCATTGTTTAAATTTACACCATATCCTTTCTGAAAAGGTAGACACTCGGCAGTTAGGTGATCTTGATCCATTCTTCTGTCTCAGATTAACCCGAATCCCTTAAAGCTAATTTGCACATAGAGGCATAATCTGCTCTTCTCTGATAGAGGACAGTGTCAGAGGATCTTAGGAGACTGCAGAAAAAGTGAATGCATTTGGAAATCTGCTTGTTTCCCTATAAAATGAACAACTTTCCTTTGTACTAGTGCACAAGCCCACACAACATTGGAGTTTAATGAACAACTTTTGTTCCCATTTTATTAGATCTTCTATGATTTTTACTAACTCATGGGAAATAATAATTAAAGTGAAGCATAAGTATACATCAAAAGGTTATAGAAGATGTCCCCCCCAGAGGGCTCAAAGTTATTAGTAATGGAAGGCTAGATGATGGCAATGGATATAACTAATTAAAACACATCGATAATTAGATGTCCCTAGTGAGGTGAAACTAATGAGTGAATTTCAAGATCTAATAGATTACAATGAAGTATAATTCTTGCTTATGTGATGCTAGCCTGTGCCAGTGACATAATTTAACTTTCTAATGACCTTTTCATTCAGATTTGATTAATTCCATATCAAGGCATTAGCTCATGCAATGAGCCTTAATGTCACAGTAGATGTTATAATTATGCAGCAGAATCAAGGCCTATAAGCACTCAGAATTCCAATAGAAAATGTCATCATCTAGAAATGCTTTGTCATTGGGAGGCAGATGTAGGGCGAAATTATCTATTATCCATATAGCTATCAAATACCTAGATAACAAGGAATATGAAAATGTGCTTATGGTTGCCAACAAATTCAAATTAGCCAGTTATTAGTAGTAATACTCTAATGCAAACAACTTTGTTACTTTTCATAAATAATATTTTTATAGCTGTTGGCTACTTCCTTGGTATCCATTGGTCATATTCTTTTCTGGGAGGCATTAGGCTCACAAAAACTCCAGGTTGGAAGGTTGCCATACTTCAAGAAGTCATCAATTTGCTTTTGTAAAATAGTTAACAGTGTTAAACGAAAAGTGTTGGGGATTTGCAAAGAAGCAGAGAACAAGGATATCAAATAATTTATTATGGAATTCATTTCCAATGGAAAATGAAATGCATATTCCGTTTTCCTGGTGGTAGATGGTAAAGTTTATTGTCAAGGGGGCTGAGGCAGTCTCAGAATTTTTAAAGTCTCTGAGCAAAGAGCTATTTCAAATGTCTAACTCTTCTTTGATTAAGTATATGACTTTTCATTTGTTTAACCATTATCAATTATTGTTGCTTTTGATGCAACAGCCATTCAGAATAGGACCATATTGTTGGTTTATTTCTCCAATCTCCTTTTAGAAGGAGATACTAAGACCAGGATGTAGTACATGTGATTTAACTGAGACTAGTGTCTATTAAATGACATTGCCATGGTGGTATTAAGTATCAGGCCTGGTAATGGCAGCTACCAGGAGGCTGATGTGGGAGGATTACTGAAATGTGTTCAGGCTGGATAGCAGAATGAACTCATCTCAAAATGAAACATATGAAAGAGCCCTGGCCTTGGTTATAACACTCAATACTCCATCTCAATTAATTTCTGTGACAGCTATGTGTTGCTAATACTGTCACCAGACTTCCCTAGGCCTTATTTTCCACACACACTCTAAGGAGTTAGGATATGACTGAGTGAGATATGAGTGAAATAAAAATATTCACACTTACATCTCAAGTACCCAGGAGATGGAGTCAAGAAAATGGCAAATTTGAGGCAACCCTGGGCTATATGGTTTCTAGACTTCCAAGCCATTCTGAGCTACATAGCAAGACCATGGCTCAAAAAACAGGCAGTCAGGCAGACAGCCAAACAGACAGACAAAGATCCAGAGATTTCTTTCTTCTTCATAAGTATAGTATTTTATTAATTCTTTGAGAACTTTATACATGTATATAAAATATTTTCACCATATTTACCTTTATTCTGCATCTCCATTCCTCATAGATCCACCCTCTAACCCAATCCCACCCATGAACTTGATGCTCTCATCTTTTATTCTTTTTATAACCCAATAAGTTCAGTTTGAGCTTCTTACCTACATGTAAGTATGAGATCATCTACTTAGCATATTCTAGTACCAAGGGGGACACCCTAAAAGAAAAACTACTCTCTCTCTTCCATCAGCCATCACCTGTCAATAGCTTCTCAGGCAGAAGTGGAGAGTCATGGGCTCCTTCCCCCTCTGCTCAGCCCATCATAACGGCTGGGAATTTATGGGTGCAGCAGTTCTCTCATGTCCTCCAGCACTGTTTTCCCAAATCTTTCCCTACTTCTGACCTTTAAAATCTTTCTACCATTTCCACCACTCTTGTGCAATGACCCCTATGTCTTGGTGAGAGGAGTTTGTATAGATGTCCACCCGTGCTTGAACAATCTGCAGGCACTATTCACCACAACTGCGAGCTTTTGCGTTGACCAACGCCCACTGAGTAACGAAACTATTCTGATGAATTCTGAAAGCTGCATTAGTCTATGACTATGGAACTGTGAATTTTGAAGACATTTTGATACTATGCCATTCTAAGGGTTCTTGACTGTACTAATCCCAGGGGGATTAAGGTTTCTATTGCTGTGATGAAAGACCACGACAAAAAGCAATTTAGGGAGGAAAGGGTTTCTTTTTCTTCCACTTCCTTATCACAGTTCATCTCTGAAGGAAGTCAGGGCAGGAACTCAAACAAGGCCGGAACTAGGAGGCAGCAGCTGATTCTGGGACCATGGAGGAGTGTTGATTACTGGATTTCTCCTATGACTTTCTCAGTCTGCCATCTTAGAAAACCCAAGAACACAAGCCTGGTGATGGTACCACAATGAACTGGTTCTCTAACATCTGTTGCTAAATGAGAAAAGACCTTACAAGCCAATATTATGGAGATATTTTCTCAGATGAGATGCCCGTACATGTCAGGTTTGTACTACTCTTGCAGATAAATAGATCTAATGCTTCTGCCTCTGTGAACACCTACATTGACACTTTGGCTAAAGGTCTGAGAGTTTGAGCTTATTCTTGCTCTCTCAAAGTTGTTGACAACAGGTGTGGCTACAAACAAGAGATCCTGACCTAGAGTGTGTTTAATTAATATTTTGAGTATACAGGTTGATCTTGACCAAAGGTCAGAGAATTCAAGTTAAAAAAAACAGAGTACTTCACTGAGGATGCTCTGTTTATTCCTTATATCATATTAATGAAGTCTGTTGCCTCCCTCCTCCCCTTTTGTAGTGAAGAATATAAACATGTGGAAAATAAACACAGGTGAATTCAGTATTCACTGAATATCCCTCCTGGTACTGTTCTATGTTTCTGTCTTTTATTTTCTCATATCTCTCTTCCTTTTGCTTAATAATTCTAATCTTCTTGCTCCTACATTGGGACATGTGAACTCTGTCGTGGCTGGACCCCAACAGATGTCAACACAAATTGCGGCTATGACAACATAATTAAAACTACATATGGTCATAATTTAAAGTAGTAAAAGTAAATCTTTACAGTACTTATATATCTCATGAACATGGAGAAGCTGAGCTGGTGTCTACCTAGAACCTTCACCCTTACTGCCTAGAGTCCACGGTACTGGAAGGTATTCTATACACTACCTGAGCAGGAAGGTAAACACCAACCCAGCTATAAACCCTTCCTTCTTCTCTGGGGAACTGTCTCCATGGTGTAGCAGTGGTACAAGAGATGTGGGGTAACAAACCCCATCTGTTTGGATGTAAGGCCCACTTCATGTCAGAAACCTCTTGGGTGATTACAAACCTGAGGTGCGTAGGTGATGGAAACCAAATACTATTGTTCTGCTAAACAATACAACAATCAAGTGACTCCTAATGATGTTCTGCTATGATCATAGGTCAGTGTCTTGCTCAGCTCTCATAAGAGTTTACTACAGCAGTAACTGGAAACAAATACAGAAACCCACAACTGGACAATGTGCAGAGAGTGAGAGACCTTGGAACTCTCCGCCCTAAATCAAATTCCTCCCCTCCGCGCTCAGGGAAGGATGAGGAAAGATTGTTAAGAGTCAGTGGATTTGGAAGACCTCAGAGAAACAGGTGCCTTCCAAATTCAACAGGACTGATGTATATAAGAACCCACAGAGACTATGGCAGTATGCACAAGGCCTGGAGAGGTCCAAGCCAATGCTGATATGGCAGCTGAACATGATTTGCTATTTCCAATTGACAATAGGTCATGAATGGAAAATCAGTTTTCTCCAATGCGGTCTCATTGGGTATACAATCAAAACAAGAGAGGCTCCATGCCCAGTGGTACATAGCCAACACAAAATGAATTCAATATTTTTGGAGATGTTTTTCTCATAATGCTTTATTTGGATATTCCCCCCCCCCTTACTTTTACTTACCCACCATGGTTTCCAATGTTGTGTTTTTAAGGGGTGTATGGGTATTTCTTGTGCTTTTCTTTTTATCTTTTTTTCTGTGTATTTCTTTGCTTTAATTTTTTATTTGCTTGTTTATTTTGTAAAGATGGAAAGAAATAAGGCATAGCATTGGATGGTTGAGAAGATGGGGAGGACTTGGAAGGGGATGAATAAGGGAAACCTTGATTAGAATATACTGTACGGAAAAAAGTTATTTTCAGTTAGAAAAAAGAAAGAAAAGAAAGAGAGGACATGAATTAGAAAGAGACCAAGGTGAGTTGTTAAATGGGGGAGCTGGAGGAATGAAGGGGAAGGAAGAATAATGTAATTATATTTTAACATAAGCAAAATATTAACTGTAAAAATGCCCAGGTACTTTCAGTCAAATATGTTTTTTGGTATCCTTTTGGGAATTGTAAAGGGCTAGCAGAAGTTACCTGACCATGTTAATCAGTGAAGACATTAAACCTATGGTTCTTTACAGTGGACTGAATTACATATATATCTTAACTTTCAATGAAAATAATAAATTTGCACAAGCTATTTGTTTAGAATAGAGATAGTAATTAAATGAATTGGAAAAAAAAGGAGGCCTCAGGGGAAAAACAAATCTTTTAAACTACTTACCATTGTGACTTATAAGTAGCAAGTTGATAGCAATAGAATGCTTCCATTGATTTCTGCCAAAATTTTATGTTGGTTAGTCAAATCCTGGTTGTAGTTAAACTGTTATTTAATAAATTCAAGTGCAATCCAACAGAAATCTTTCCATTGGGAGTAGGAGGTAACTCAATAAAATCTTATTGCACAAGTGTGAGATCCAGAATCCATCTAATTGTGTACCCGGTAGAACACAGCTATAACCAAAGTGCCCCTACAGCAAGACAAGGAAATTAGATAAGGCAGAGATAAGGAAATAGCTGGAATCTTCTGGACCAGCTAGCCTGGCTTGTGTAGTAGCAAACAGAAAATAAGGTGGAAATGGAGAGATGCCATCTGAGGTTGTTCTTTCTCCTCTACCATTGTGCCCAGGCACCCACACACCCACACTCACACACACACATCTTATGCACATAAACACAGAGCTGAAAAAAAGGTAAAAACTCCAGTAACTGTGTCATCAAGAGTTATGCCATGTGACCTGAATGCTGTTTGATACTTGTGTTTACTTTAATATGTTGGGAGCAAAAACACAGATGTGTTAGCTTCTTTCCTGCTCATTAATGGCACAAACAACGTCTTCTCTAAGTCAGAGAATAACTTTAAATGATAATGAATATGTTTTCAGTTATATAATATTATTTTCAACATGGCTACCTGACATGCTTTCAACCTTAACTGGCATTCTAGACATCTCATAAGATTAGATAATGAATGAACAAAACATTAATTTGAGACCTGGGTTGTAGCATTTGCCAGCTGTGAATGATGCCGCTTAACATTGTACTGAGTTCACTGGACTCCTACAAGAATTTCCACAAGGCAGAGACAGCAGACATAAACATACTTTTTTTTAAAAGACAGGAACAAATAAAGGGTGTAAAAATAAACAGAAATTAGTAGTCTAGCTTTTTATTTCTTTATTTGGCATGGCTTATATATCTCAATTTTCCATAATGGGTTCTTTTAGATTACCTTTAAAAACTCCTGAAGAAACAATGGGCTCTCAGGTGAACCCTATTCCCTGGCCGCAGCCCACATGATTTTAGATATTCAGGGAGTATTTACTTTTTTCTTTTTGTTCCAGTCTTGCCAAGCACTTGTCTCTTGTCTTTCCATCAAAGGCCCAGCCCAAGGCAGCAGGTGAGCTGGTGTGTTGAGAAGCCTTGGGGCAGCAGGTGGAGAGGAGCTGCTCTTCTGTGTCGGTTTCAGAAGCTTCTGAAAGTACAGCACTCTGGGATTCATTACATAGCCCACACATCCACTTGGTTGCAAGTTTTCAACCTGTTTTATAATCTACTTGTCTCGGGTAAAATAGCAAATACATAAAACAGATTAGTAGACAACTTCTGAGGCCAAAGCTGTTCTTTTGCTCTCTACAGACCCAAATCCACTGAATACAAAGCAGCACCCACGGTGGCCTTTCTGTTTTCAGAATTCACTGTCTTTCCCTTAGGATACTAGTGCTGCCAAGGCCCCAAGAACCATGGCCAGAGTAGCTGGGATGGTAATAGGAGCTCAGAGCCTCCTCTGAGCACATTGTCCATCCAGGGACAGCATTTCCTCCGAAGAAAAGACTTTTGAGCATCCTGCCTTCCTCATACCTCTTTTTCCTAGACATTGAAGAAGCATACTCACCTCCTCCTGCCTGGTGTTACAGGGGAATCATGCGGTCCTAGTGTTTATTAGTTCTAATTATTCTGACTGCCCTCAAGTTAGGTGGGAATGAGCCTTGAGTAAGGCTAATACTGCTCTCCACTTACCATATTAAAGATGAAATTACCACATATGCATTTCCTTTCTCCTCTAATTGTTTTCTCTCTCTTCTTAACTTTTATTCTTTTTTCTTCCTGTTTTTTTTCTTATGAGATACTACAAGGCAACTTTTCTCTCTATTCAATATTTTATTCTGTACAAATTTCTATTCTTATTTTCTTGATTGTCTAAATCAAGAGTATTTATGTACTTGTTAAGAAGTTCATGTTTTTTAACCCTACAACAGGTAAGAGTTTGTTGCAGACTAAGAAAGAAATGAAATGAGATTTCTTTCTGTTCTCTGTTCTCCCTCTCTAGTCTCATAAATAACTATTTCAGGATTATCTGTGACTTTTGATAAAAGACCATTTTTCATCCGACTCGTTTTTATTTTTTGTCATTTTATTTTTATTATATTTTTAATTTTTTATTAAAACTTTCCACCTCCTCCCCTCCTCCAATTCCCCCCTCCCTCAATCCCTCCCCCCCAGTCTAAAGAGCAGTCAGGGTTCCCTGCCCTGTGGGAAGTCCAAGGTCCTCC
>LOEQ01011361.1:60629-70922 GCA_001685075.1 Bramus lutescens
GGGAAATGGGAGGAGGGGAGGAGGTGGAAATTTTTAATAAAAAATTTAAAAAAGTTAATGATGCACCTCAAAATCCTAGAAAAAGATAAAGAAGTCAAACTCTAAGGCAACAGAAGGCAAAAGAGGTGGTAAGATTGGATCAAAAATAATGAAATGAAAACTAAAAAAATAATGCATAGAGCAAATCAGAGTTGGTTATTTGAAAAGATAAACATGACTGACAAACCTTTAACCAAACTAAAAAAAAAAAAAAGAGCGCAGACCCAAATGAAATAAAACTAGGTATGGAAAGATTGCTCAACCTTCTGCAATAACATCCATAGAAAACTAGTAAATTCTTTGAAGATGGATTTTCCAAACAGTTAGAAAATGCATGACATTAGAAATTTGAATTGTCAAAATCAAATCCAGTTTTTATAAGTAACTAACATTTACTCACAACAAACAATAAGTTTGAATTAGTTCTTTAAAGTCTCCCCACAAAGAAAACCCTAGGACCACATGGATTCACTGCTGAATTCTACCAAACTTTTCAGAAAAAGCCAATATCAGTACATCTCAGAACAGAATTCTGTCAAAGTCATTCACAGAGTCAGTATTACTCTGATTCCAAAATCTATTAAGCTCACAACAAAAATCTAAATCAATCTCCTTGATTAAACATGGATATGAAAATTCTCAAAACACTTGAAAACTCAAGAACACATTAAGAAGGCCACACACAACGGCCAAATTCACCTCATCCTAGAGATTCAAAGTTGTTTCAACATATACAAATCAATGAATATAATATATCATAGTAATGTATTTAAAAAGACAGGGATTACATTATTCTCTCAATGGATACAGAAAATACATTTGACAAATTTCAACATCTTTCTACACTAAAGTCCTGAAGAAGTTAGGAGACAGAAGAAGCATATCTTACACAGTCAAGGCATATGCAAACTGTTAGGTCTCAAGCCTGGGATGTAGGGCTAAATAAAGTGCCTTTTAATATCGAAGCTGACCCTCAGGTTCTCCCAGCCTACTTCAGTCCCTATCTGTCCCAGAATCCTCCTCTTGGCTGGCATACTCCACCACTCCTCAGGTAGTGCTGGCTGGGCTACCCTTCCCCCAGCTTCTACTCCCTATAAAACCCAGTCATTTTGATTACATGTCATTTAAGTCTCCTGCTCTCTTGGCCACTGCTGTTGGTTCCCCTCTCTCCCTCTGCCTTCTCCCCTCTTCTTACATGGCCCTGTTCATTTGGTTTAGTTTGGACCCTTTCAGGTGCCTCTGGCTATATTCTCTCTCATATCTACAATAAATCTTCTCATTCACCATACCCAGGAGCAGTCATGTACTCCTCTTCTTTCTTTCTTTTTCTTTTCATTCAAAAGTGACATTTAAAAACTAGAATCTAGCCATCACAATACATATGCTCATCATTTTGGGTGACGCTTCTTTAAGTCCTTCAATAGAAGAGTTTAGAAGTACATTTTATTTAGTTATTAACTCATATTGCTGCTTCTCATTCAGATTCTGTATTATAGGGATTGTGGTTACATTGACCCAATAAATATTCACATTTCCTTGATCCAGTAAATATGAGTGTTTCTACAACTAAAACAGAAAAATAAGTGAGCTACTGAATATAACTTGAATAACCCTAGAGGGGAATGGAAAGGAAAAATAGAAATCTAATAGTATGTTATGACTAGAAAACAAATAACACAATGTTAGACATAAGTGCAATTGTACAGGTACTTATTCAATGTAAAATGAGATAGCATTGAAAATAGAAGATGGAGACACTCAGTATAGGTAATGAAAGCTTGGGCAAGATATGTGCTGTCCAAGCCAGATGTGCATCACGTGTATGTAAGACAAGTTGATATTAAAATAAAGACAAGTTACATACCAGACTGAACAAGCATAAAAAGTATAATGTGTCTCTATTAATATCAGAAAAGATTACAAGACAAAGTACTCATACAGACAAAGACACATTTAAAAATAGTGAAAGTAATTTTAACAGGAAAACAGCATGCAAATGTTTTTAGTCATGGGGCTTCAAAACCATGAAGCAGTATCCAGAAAAAGTGAAAAGAAACAGAATGATATCTTTAGAGATGTCTATCTTCCTCTCTTTAAGTAGTTGAGAGAGCAAAAAGACAAAAAGAAATTTAGGACATATGCAAAATAAAATAACAATGGAACCATGCAATTTGACTTAATTAATTGATATTTAAAGAAAATTACATTTAATACCTGAAAAACAACTATTTATTCAACTGTCAACTTATAGACCATTTCCCTGACTATTAAACTATTCTCACTAGATTTATTAAAGTCAAAATCATTGGCATGTTGGCTTGTCAAAAATGATTAGTTGATAAACTATTATATGCATAAGCATATATAAAATTTTGAGGAAAATGACACAACCTATCTGTAAAATATTAAAATTAAAAAAGAGAAAATACTCAGAAGTAAATAATAACAGCAATGCTATCTATTAATATTCATGAGATATATCTACAGGATACTTTGTAAGTTTAAATACTTTAAATATATAAGTTATGAAAGAAAAACCCTTAAAACTATTAACTTAAGCAAGTTCCAACATTGAGAAAGCACATATGAGGAAAAGAAAGGAGACAAAATTAATAAAAAGAAAATTAATATATAATAAAAATTATAAGGAAAAACTTTGAGTTAAAATAAATTAGTTGTTTTCAAATAATAACAAGATTAGAAATCACTTCTGAGAATGAACAAAAATAAAGAGAACACAAATTATCATCATTAGAAATAGTTATAAATAATTATAAACTTACAACCTTTGTAAAATTGAATGTCACTGAAAGTCATACTTTCTAAAACTTATAAGAAGAAATTCTAAACACTCAATATGATTTATTCTTTAATTTAGATTTTTCATAGAGGTAATTCTTGCTTTTATATTTAATGAAAGTAGTATAAACATTCCCATATTTAATGAGTACTCTTGAAGAAACCATGGTTATATTATATAATAATTTCAGAAAACAATGCTCTATCAGTAACGTATATGGTACTTTGAATAAGAATGGATTTATATATTTGATATTTTGTCACCAAGCAGTGTCATTGTTTAAAATGATTAGAATTAAGAGGTGTGGCTTTACTGGAGTAGGTATGTTACTGGGGATGGGTTGTGCTATTTTAAAAGCTATGCCAAGCCAAGAGTTTCTCTCTCTCTGCTTTTGGATCAGAATGTAGCACTCAGTTTTTGTTCCAATGGCTGCCTGCCTGCTGACATGCCCTTGCCATGATGAAAATGGACTTATCCTCTGAAAGCATAAGCAAGCTCCCAAAGAAATGTTTTGTCTTTTAATAGTTGCCTTGGTCCTAGTATCTCTTCACAGCAATAAAACAATGACTAAGTCATTAAAGAAAACTCACAATGCTGTTGTAAAAAAGGAAACATCTAGAAAAATATACCTCATAAGTGAAATAATGATATTAACAGAATGCATCAAACATATCTAGCAATTTAAAAAAATTGTACCTTTTATTATCAAATACAAGATTAATTGTCATTGACAAATCAACCTAACAGAATACTAAATAACAAAAAGAACAAATAATATGTACAGCAGCAAAGATGAACCATACATGTACCAGACTAAAGTAATTAGCATGATATTAAAATATCATAAACAACATGGTTATATTTTTTTGAAAAGGTAGTAATTAAAGAAAATGAAGTTATGGGTTTCCAGAGCAAATATAATAGCTTAACATTTTTGGGTGTAGGGATTTTTCTGAATCTTTTCTTTGTGATTACAAAAAAAATCTATGTGTACATAAAATATCACAGAGCTTTAGAGCAACCCCCTCAAAAGAAAAGAAAAACAAAAACACTTTTCCCTATGTAAGTTCAAAGTATAAAATATAGAAAATCAGCTTAAATTGTCTATTAATAGAATAAAGCAAATAAGCAATAATTTTTCAAAAGTTCAAGTAATGTATTTGACCAAACTGATTATGCTGAATTCCTCAGACTACTGGGGCCAGAGGAAAACACCTTCATTCTAACAAGTGGTAGTACCTACAAACTCATAGTTGATACTGTATTTCCTGATGGAAAAAAAAATAAATAGAGCTTTCTTTCCGAGATTTTGTTGAATCACACATATTCTTCCTCACTACCGTTGTTCTGTATTATACTGAGCATCTCGGATGAAAGAAGATCTTAGATTAAGAGACCAGGAGGGGAGTCCTTGACAGCAAAACACATTTGCTCATTATAAACACAATTGTCTGCCATACTATAAACCAGTAGGAGACTAAAAGTTTGTTCAGAAAGCTAGCATTTTATTTGAAAATATAAATTGGTAAATCCAAAATTTCAATGGACCTCATCTTATTAATCTTACTTAAAATAATAGTCAACTCAAGTAATCTAAATTTTTAAAGGTCAAAGCTAGCTTGCCTATAAAACAGTTCACTCAGCCCCATTCTGGCAGCCTAGAAGGAGGTTCATTAATTTTTTTGTGGGGGACTAGTATTATTTTTTAATTTATTGTTATGTTATATAACATTTCTTATTGTAAAATCATAGAAGATACTATCTCTAGTCAAACAAAGGCAGACAATGGAATAGGTATAGAGATGGCTTTCATATTGGAATTATTAAGAAGATATTTTAATGTAAATATGATAAAATGTTACATTTTCTAATGGAAAACTACAAAGATGATATGAAAAAAGAGATTGTAAGATGTCACCACACATAAGGATATACAAATACTAGAAATAAAAAACCCAAAAGATTATTTTTTAGTTTAATGGATCAATATAACTGATGAAAGGATTAATAAAATCTAAAGTATCAAAACAAATGAAAGTGAGTGAAATGAAAATAAAAGAAAGGCATGATGGGAACTATGCATACATATCTGATATCTAAGTCTTGATAGATATGGCATGTTGTTAACATGTTGACTCAAATGAAAATTTGTTTAAGGAAACCGTTCATGCACTTTAGGATATAGATGCATCTCTGCTATCTACCCTCTAGATATCAGGAGCAACACCTGAGTTTGACAACCGAAAATGTGTCTACAGATGGCTGCACGTTAGTTGGAGGATAAAATTATCCATGATTGATACCCCTAGTCCATAACATGTTCCCAACAATAGATGGTGGGAGAATGGGTAGATGAAAGAATTTGAAACACAGTTAAATGAAAATATTCCTAAACTCCTTAAAGCAAAGACTTCAACTTCTATTTCCAAAATTTTATGTGGAAAAGGTAAAGTAGCTAGACAGACTTCACATAGTGATGTGTCATAGGATGAATAGTATACAACCAGAGAAAGTCATATGATGCAGATGGGAACTGAAAGCTAGGAACTGCTGGCTCAGCCAGAATAATGCTGGAGCAAGATCTGTAGTTTCCTGAGAGAAAAATAGGCTACTCACACAGAAGTATTTTTCCAGAGGAAGAACCTTCGAAATGAAGGCAAATGAAGGCATTTAAAATGCAAAACTTTGAGAAAATTTGAAGCAGACATACATTACAAAGAAAGCTAAATGTAAAGCCATCTAGAATCAAAAGAAATAGTGCCAGATGGAAAAGTAGGATGAATTTAAAGAAGTGAGAGTCCATTCCAAGATTCAGTGCAATCCAGCAAATTCAAATAAGTTCTTTGAATAGATTCTACTTAAAAAACTTATATAAAAGCACTTACAATGCAGAATAGCCACAACAGTGTGAAGAAAGAACATCCCCAGGGGACCTTCATTACCTGATTTCATCATTTCCCACAAAGCCATAGTTGTTAAAACAACATTGTTTAGGTTCAGCAGAGAGGGAAATAACACAGACAATTTAAAGACATGGTCCAGAAGTTGACTCTCACAAAAGAACAACTAAAATTTTTGGAAATTATTTTAAAAATTGTACATGGTATTGAAGCAACTAGATGAATGTGTGAAAGAGTGATATTTTACATCAACCTGATTCTTTTCTATAAAAATCAATTTGGGATTCGTCATGGCTACCAGATGAAGTCCCAATCTACAAAGTATTTAAAAAATATATCAAGAATACCATTTAAAATTTTGGAGGAAGAAATTGTTTCTGGTTCAGAAGACAGACTCAACTTAAAACATAAACAAAAGGAGACTTTGATAAACAATTTGTGTTTAAAACTACAGTTCAAGATCAGCAGAAAACTATAGGAAAATGAATTTTCAGCACATAGATCTGAGAAAAAGAATGTGTAAGTCAATAAAAAACGATTAAGATTCAATTTAAAAATTGACAAACTGGTGTATGCCTCTAATCCCAGGGCTTGGGAGGCTGAGTCAGGAAGGGTTCTTTGAAGATTGCATCGTGAATTTCAGACTAGGCTAGGCTGTGCAGTAAGACCTCATTCTCCTAACTAAAACCAGCAACAAAATTGACAGACAAAACAGCTAATTACCAAAACCAACAGGAGAAGCCAAAACAAAACAAACAAAAGCCACAAAGGCAAATCCCTACTGAACCTGCAGGAACCTGCTAGTTCAGAACATAAGAAACAACAAGAGGAGAGACCAAAGTAAGTGATTATGCTTGCTTGGAGAAATGTCCCTCTCCACCATAGGTGGCAAAGTGAAGAATTCTCCATTTGGTTTAGGATTAATCATATAGCCACGTGTCATAATTTAATCTGAATATAAAAATAAAATGCATATTGTAATTTTATACTGAAATGGATCCATCCAATATGTGTTCCCTTATCCTAGTAGGTTTTTGACTCCAGAAAAATTTGAACATGTATGCAAAGAATTTCACAATGACCTTATAGTAGCTTTGGTTATAATATCTGATGTCTTGAAATGAGACAATGAATGCTATTTATTGGAGAATGGGCAAACAGTGCAATCCACCTAAACAAAGTAGCAAGACTTCAAGTCCCAGTGATGTATGGATGAACTTCAACATTGGTTCATCATGTGAAACAAACAGGCACAAATGGTCTTTTAAATTCCATTTTTTTTATGAGATTTGAAGAGTCTGCTGCTTAGGTATAGGAGAACTTGGTTTGTTTTGAGTGTGGGTTTGGTATCAGAGAGCTTCTATGAAGATGGGATGGTCTAAATCTTCAGTCAAGAGGTGTCTCCACTGATGTGGGATTCCCCTCTCTATGCTGTGAATACCTTTGGTGAATAAAGAAACTGCCTTAAGGCTAACTGATAGGGCAGAATTTAGGTAGGCGTGGCGGGGTGGATGGCACTAAACTGAATGCTGAGAGAACGAAGGGTAGAGTCAGGGAGAAGCCACGGATCCCCTGGCGGAGACAGACATGGTGAAACTTTGCTGGTAGGTCACGACCTTGTGGTGATGCACAGATTAGTGCTCTACCCAATTTAATTCTACATTCTCAATCGGTTATTCTTCGATCTCCTAATGGGTCAAGTAGTGATTTGAATAATATGGTTTCTGTGTGATTGTTTTGGGGCTGACCAGCTGGGAACCAACAAGCTGCCAGGCAACCGGGAAATGAACTAGTAGCCGCATTACAACACTCTACAGTGTAGAGTGGGTAAAGGTACCAGACAGGACATGTGACTGGTACATGTTCACATTTAGTCATTCTTCAGCATAGAACAGACAACGACAAATATTCTAATAAAAGCAGGAGAGCCAAAGAGTTGGGAGCTCACAAAGAACAAGCGACAAAGGAAAAGAATGACCATAAGACACATGAGAGATGTATAACACCGTTAATCACCAAGTGAGGAAAAATTAAAGCAAATACTATTCTATATCAGCCAGAGAAACAATATTAAAAATGATCCATGAGAATGGTCTTAAATTTTGGTGGCTTTATGGTGATTATGTTGATAAATCTGTCAAAGATCATCACATTTTATATTTAAGGTATATTTTACTGTATGCAAATTTTATCTGAATAAGAAAAAAGACAGTTTTGACATGTGGATGAGTTTATAAAACTATTAGGCAGATTTGAGAACTAGTCTCTAGGATGGGATTAGAAGAATGGTGCCACAGATATGACATAACTGTCTTCCTTCGGTAGCTTCTACTTCTGCCAAAATGAGAAGACAACCAGGAATATGCAAGTTAAAGGTCTGTGAGATGTCAAGGTCACAGCTACTCTCCATCATCCAGGGCAGTAGCATCATCAACCAGCAGTACAGCAGCTACCCCATGACAGGCATAAGGTTTGTGATTGACTTTGTAAGCATTGTCTTGTCAGTCTTCCCTCAGTGGCCACTTGACTTCACTATCTTGGGCTACACCCTGGAATATGACCACAGAGAAAAACAAAACCACCCTTTCTGCTAGTGCCTTGTCAAAGGAATCAATAAGTTTGTTTTTGTTCCTCTTCATCCTTGAAGAAATGTCAGTAATTGGAGCAACATGTCTTGAATGTAGCACTGTAGCTGTAAGAAGACACGGGAAATTAAATAGTACTTTTATATATCAGTGGCTCTAGAGAAGCAAAATCCCCAATAACGAGGCTTTGATGAAAATGAGGTACTTGTTAGCCATCTTCAATAAAGGTGTAGTCATCATTACATTTCACAGGCACTGAGGCCAGCAATGCTTAAGTCTGGAAAGTCAGGGTAAAATTTAGTTTTCTAAGCACTAAGCACAACTCTGTAAGATAGAGTCAATTTTTACTTGCATCTTGATTATTCCAGCTCACTATTCTGGCATAATCTTTAGTTCATGATCTGTGATCCAGAGAATAATAACACTGGAAATCTTGTTTGGAATATTAAGAAAGAAGATTGGAGAAAACTTTCATCATCTGAGGTGTATTTTTTCATGCAAACAGTTTTAGCTAGTCATTTTCATTTAAATGAAATGTAATTATATGATTAGACTGAGATGAGCTACGGGGAAATTTACCAATCTAATTGAAACTAAAAAATAATTGGAAAGCCTATCTATGATGCTCCAAACTGCAAAATATATGTATATTAGCTTTATCACTGACTTTGCATGAAGAATCATTTTGGGTCTCTCAACGGCAGAGCTTGCGGTAAGGGAGGGCAGTGAAGAACTTTACTACATAGTCAGAGTCCATATGGCAAATCAATAAAGAATGCCATTATGAGTCCCTGAAAGTTATACTTCACATTTTACTCTACAAATTACTTTGAAATTTATTCTTCTATCTCAGCAGGAGATTAGTTCAGTCACCTAAAGGCCACCAACAGTGTCTTGAATGACAGGCTCCACATTGAAAGTTAAGATTTAATTTGCACTTCAAACAAACATTAGTTCCTAGGCCAAAGATCCTTTTGGGACCATTCCACCTTTATAAAGAGAGTTCCAGGATATTTTGGTACTGGAATTGTGTTTTGGTCGCTGCCAGCTTCCATAGGTCTCTATGCCTTTTGTTTCATCCCAGCCTGTTAGGTAATGACAGAGAAAGAAAGAGAGTCCTTTTCTAGATACCATAAAACTGTACCTACTGGGGTCTAGTAAACAAAGGATGTGCCCAAACAGCACGGAGGAAATGGCATATCTTGTCATAGGCAGAAATGGATACATTCCAAGAAGGAGCTTCCTGCAACCTACATCTTTCCTTTCGTAGTTCAGAGTTCCTCTTCAACATGCATCAAAACAAATGTTTTCCAAAGAAAACTATAGTTTTCTCTTATGAGATTTGGAATTTAAATGAAGGAGTCACTTAGTTCACAAGCTACTTGCAGAGTACCTAAACTAGAGATGAGAACTAGCTGTTGATGATAAGGTAATTAGCACAATGGTTCAGGGCTACTAAAATTGTAGTAATAATTGTATATAGATAATTGTGTAGAGGTAAAAGCCAAAAGATAACCCTAGAATTAATGTTGCTCACTGGTCTTCTGAAAAGAAAAAATAGAATAAGTGAATATAAATAATTTGTTAACTTGAAAAATCACACAAGAAATGTGGAGTTTTGTATTAGCTATATACTTCTTATGTTTCTCTTTAAAACATAGTTGTCTTGTAGTATGATAGGTCATATCTAGGGTATATTCCCAGGAATGGTATTGGTGGATCCTGGGGTAGGTTGATCCCGAATTTCCTGAGAAACCTCCACACTGATTTCCATAGTGATTGCACAAGTTTGCATTCCCACCAGCAATGTATGAGTGTTCCCCTTACTGCACATCCTCTCCAGCAAAGGCTATCATCGGTGTTTTTAATTTTAGCCATTGTGACAGATATAAGATGGTATCTCAAAGTTGTTTTGATTTGCATTTCCCTGATCGCTAAGGAGGTTCAACATGACCTTAAGTGTCTTTTG